>CANSZD010001455.1:122500-371081 GCA_947648045.1 Beta corolliflora
TCGTTTAATTCATATACTATGTTATATTGGGCCCAACATGCAATATTTGTAACATTGGTTGCTCATTTTATTCAAAAAAAAGAATTGTGGAATAATTTATGAAAATTATGCATAAACATCTCCATATTTTTCATTAATTGAGTGATGTAATAACTATTTACAAAGAAACTATCTTTACAACAATATGTACAACTTCTATGATCTATACAAATCTTCAATCTTGATCTTCTCCATGATGCTCCTTGATCATCATCTTCTTGAAAGGGCTTTGGAATTCATGTTTGTTTGTAAACTTATGAAAATTAAAGATTAATTAACTTTATTAATTTGATTTTTTTTTTGATGATTTTTATTGATTTTTATTTGCATAATAAAATAAGTCATTTTAAGAGAAACTTAAAATTTCATGACTTTTAATTTAAATTTTTCTTGTCAAAAGAAAACTTTTTTTTTATGAAAGTTGAGTTAATCACTTTATTTCATTTTTCCGATTGCACTTTTGTTCTTGTACTGACTTATAAAAACCATAACTTTCTGTAGAAAGCGTAAAATTGAGCATGTGATACACCTAGGTGGGGTGATTTAAGGTTGGAAACCTATTAGGACTTCCACATACCCAAATCACTCCAAAAATTAAAAAATGATAAGAGAAAACAAAGAGAAAGTTAGTATGTAATTAAGAAGATAATTAAGAAAAATTACAAGAACTTAAACTTTACCTTGCTAACTCAATGATGCACTTCCTTTTGCAAAGTTTTCTACTTTTTTGTGATTTTCTTAATTTCTAATTTCTAAATCCACTTAATTACTAACTTAAACCCTTTTTTGTATTTTTTTCTTTTGATGAGTTTCTTTACTTACTAATTATAACTTTGCTTTCTTTTTTTGAATTGTTGGAGTTAAGGCTTGGAAAAACCTTGGCTCATTTTCTTGTTTGTCCCACATTGCTTGTGGGAGGGAATTTCTTCATGTTTATATATTTCCTCCCTCCTTCCATCTATTGAGTTGTGACTAGAGATGCTTTTGTGGTTGGATGATATGTTTGGTTTGGGCTTGCTATCACACACGCGCGCGCACGCCGCCCGCCAGGGCCATGGGCCTTGGGCTTTGGGCTTTGGGCTTTGGGCTTTGGGCTTTGGGGAATAAACTTAACTTAACTAAATTTTTGGACCCGGGAGCTACGCGTGTGTGGTCATTGGAATTCCGTAACGTTTTACCGTTACGGTATTCATGGCAATCCCTAATTATCCGCCCATTGATTTCTGTCTTGATTGCTATCCGTTTTTTGGCTTGATTCTTCCCTATAAAATCAGTGCCATCCTGTTCAGTCAGTGATACAACAAAAACAACAAACACTCTTCTCTCTTCCCTTCTCTTCTCTATTCCCGGGTTTTCGTGCTATTCTCTAAAGCTCGGTTGCTAGTGGTGGCATTCTTAGGCTGCACGTGTAAACCTTGGGGAGCATTCCGGCCAAGATCGATAACCACCATTGTCGGGCGTAATTGCTTTCAAGTCGGTGATCTCCTATCACGGCACGACCTTGAAAGTTATCTATTTTCGCCTTTGCGAAACTCTTATTCCAACAATTTGAAAGCAATTACGAATATTTGCAATGGCGGAAAGTTCAACCAAATCAATGGCTCATCTCGTCCAAACTTGAGTCCCTTGATGGAAATAACTACAAACGCTCGGGCTCGAAACTTCTTATGTTTTTCGAGCAACCGGATATTGACTATGTCCTGTTCAATGATCGTCCCATTGCCATTACGGCCTCGCCGATTCATCTTCTCCTTCTGCTCTGCTGTCATTAAGCGGAATGAGGATCAAATTACGAAATATGAAAAAGATAATAAATCGGTTCGTTTCCATCTCCTTAATCGATGACTAATAATTTGTTTGATTTGTTTATGGTTCATAAGTCATCTAAATCGATTTTGGGAGGCCCTTGAGAAAAAATATGGGGTCGATGATCTTTGGGAAACGGAAATATGTTGTAGGAAAGTGGTCGTCTTTCCAAATGGTTGATGACAAACTTGTCATGGACCAAGTTCATGTCTTCGAAAATTTATGTGCCGATGTTCTAAATGAGGACATGAAAATGCGTGAGGTTTTCCGGTGCTAATGTTCTGTTTGGAAAAATTTCCTCCTTCCCGGAGGGAGTTACCGTAACAATCGAAGCATAGGAAAGAGTTCCTATCTCTTCGGGAACCGATCGACCCATATGAGGATTGAAGAGGCCAACCTGGATCAAAGATAATCGGGACTCGGCTCTTGTCAATGTTTCCAAAGCTAACTGTGGAATCTGTTGCGGCGCAAGTTCGATAAGTTCAAGGGTAAGGGCAAGAAGGTATTCAACAAGGGTAAGAAGCAAGGAAAAGTGAACAAACCAAGTGGTAAGATTCAAAAGAGGACCTTTGTGTGCTATGTGTGTGGAAAGCCCGATCATAAGGCTTACCAATGTCCTCAACGCCAAGGTTCTGTCCAAAAAGAAACTCCTCAAGCTAACCTTCTTTGTTTCGGATGATGTTATTCTGGCTTGTGGTGGTTGAAGCAAATCCGGTCGAGAATCGTTCGACCGGATTCTCGGACACCGGGCTTCAAGGCATTTCGTTCGAACAAAGAGTCGCCCATGACTTCCGGGATGCAACGTGAAGGTGAGTGCGTCTACATGGGGAATGCAAGAACCGCCGGAGTGCTTGGACATGGAAAGGTCACTCTAAAACTTACCTCCGGAAAAACCCTCTCCCTTTCAAATGTCTTGTATGTTCCTACTATGCGTTGTAACCTAGTGTCGGTGCCTTGTTAAACAAAGCCGGTTTGAAAATTGTTTTTGAGGCCGACAAGGTTGTAATGACTCGTGGTGGGGAATTTGTGGGGAAAGGGTATCGAGTGGGGATTTGTTTATTTTAAATGTTGCTTCTTACGTATCTCGCTATTAATAAAAACTGTTTGTGGTTCCGCTTATGTTCTGTGAAGTCTTTAAATTTATGGCACGGTAGATTAGGACATGTGAATGTTGCCTCTATTAAGAGACTAAGGACCTTAGAATTGATTCCTAATTCGTCCTCAACCGAGTTCTCTAAGTGTCCTATTTGTGTTGAAGCAAAATTTACCAAGAAACCTTGCAAAAGCGTGACTCAAAGGACCACCCAACTTCTAGAATTGGTTCATACGAGACTTAGACCGACTTTCGAACACTAGAAGTAGAGGAGGAAAATTTCGGTATATTTCCTTTGTTGATGATTACTCGAGGTTCACTAAGTTATACCTTCTTAAGACCCAAAGTGAGGCAGGGGAAGCTTTTTGAAGTATAAGGCCGAGGTAGAAAACCAACTTGATAGGAAAATCAAGAGGGTTAGGTCCGATAGGGGTAGAGAATATGAGAACTTCTCTTGGAATGACCATTGTGAGAAATTGGGAATCATTCATGAACTTAGTGCTCCTTATGTACCCCAACAAAATGGTGTAGCCGAAAGGAAAAATAGGTCCTTGAAAAATATGATGAATGCTATGCTTGTAAGTTCGGGGTTGCCGATGAAATGTGGGGGAAGCTTGTTCTTTTCAACTTGTCATGTTCTTAACCGAGTTCCTCACAAAAGATTAGATAAGACCCCTTATGAGCTATGGAAGGGTTATCCTCCAAACTTGAGTTTTCGAGAGTGTGGGGGTGTCTAGCCAAAGTTGGGCTTCACGACTATAAAAAGTCAAACATAGGACCTAAGACTTTTGATCTTGTATTCATTGGTTATGCTCATGCCGCATATAGATTCATGTCTCGAGTGATAGGTCTATCTCGTGAGTACGAGAGATGCCGAGTTTTTGAACATGTTTTTCCTTTGAAAAAAGGTGATGTTGCATACGTGCCTTCTTGTTCTTCTCTCTTTGTTGATTTATCTACTTGTTCTACGCATGATGTTCTACCTACTTGTGATACTCCTGCCGATTTGACTTTGAGTAGTAGTTCGGTTGACATGCATGCTAGCAGTTCCTCCGTCGTAGATGAGCCTAGGAGAAGTAAGAGACCTAGAGTAGCAAAAGACTTTGGTTCGATTTTGTTCTTGCTTTTCTATCCGAAAGTTCTTGTGTTGACTTGTTGAGTGATGAACTAGTTTATGCTTTCATGATAGAAGAGGACCCAAAAGACCTTTGATGAGGCAATGAGATCTCGTGGATGCCAGTTTTTGGAAAGAGGCCATTAAGAGTGAGTTAGATTCCATAGTGTCTAACTCTACTTGGGAGTTAACCGACTTACCTAAGGGATCAAAGACCATAGACAAGTAAATGGATCTTTAAAAAAGAAGTTGAGACGCGATGGAACTATCGAGAGGTTTAAAGCTAGGCTTGTCATCGGGGGGCTTCACTCGGAGGAAAGGACTAGATTACTTTGACACTTATTCTCCCGTGACTAAGATAGCCACTATTAGGACCTCCTTGCTCTTCGTTGCTATTCATGACTTAGTTATACATCGGATGGATGTTAAGACGCTTTCTGAATGGTGACTTAGAGGAGGAGATTTACATGTCTCAACCCGAGGGTTTCGTGGTGTTAGGTCAAGAAGATAAAGTGTGCGAATTGAGGAAGTCCTTATATGGTCTCAAACAAGCACCAAAACAATGGTATGAAAAATTTGATAGTCTTGTGGTGTCAAATGGTTTCATTGTAAACAATTCCGATTCTTGTGTTTATTCAAAATTGATAGGATCGGATTGTGTGATTATATGTCTTTATGTGGATGACATGTCGATTTTTGGTAACAACTTAAAGGTGGTTAATGATACTAAACTTTTCTTGTCTTCAAAATTTGAGATGAAAGATTTGGGGGGAAGCGAGATGTGATTTTAGGAGTCGGACTTAAGAGAGTCTCCGGGTCGCATTTCCCCTTAGTCGGTCTCATTATGTGGAAAAAGTGCTTAAAAAAGTTTAATTCCTTTGATGTTGTTCCAGTGAGTTCTCCCTATGATTCCAAGTATTCATTTGACCAAGAACTTAGGTGAAAGTGTCTCTCAAAGTGAATATGCAAAAATCATAGGTAGTTTGATGTACCTCATGAACTGTACTCGCCCGACATAGCTTATGCGAGTGAGTAGACTTAGTAGATATACACATAACCCTAGTAATGAACACTGGAGTGCTCTTCATCGTCTTCTCGGATACCTAAAAGGCTGTTGATTTTTGTTTGCACTATTCTAAATTTCCTGCTTGTTCTTGAAGGATTTTGTGATGCAAACCGGGTATCCGGTAATGATGAGATTAGTTCAACTAGTGGCTATGTGTTTACCCTTGGTGGTGGTGCTATATCGTGGAAGTCTTCGAAAGCAGGACTTGTATAGCACGTTCCACCATGGAGTCCGAGTTCATTGCCCTCGAGTTGGCGGGCAAGAAGTCGAATGGTTGAGAAACTTGTTGTCGATGTTCCTTTATGGGGTGGACGGGGTTCACTGTCTCTCTTCATTGTGATTCTCAAGCAGCCATTGGTGTTGCTAAGAACAGTGTCTACAATGGTAAGAAGAGACACATACGGATCAGACATGGAGTCGTCAAACAACTCCTGAAAAATGGGGTGATTTCTTTGGACTATGTGAGGTCCGAAAGAAATCTTGTGCACTTTTTACTAAGGGGTTATCTAGGAGAGTTGTCCTAGAGTCGTCGAGGGGGATGGGGCTAAAGCCCATTAGTTGAGATCTTATGGTGGATACCCGTTTGTGGTCAAACGAAGCCATGAAATCTTAACTTGCACTACATTTCCCATCCCTATGACACATGGTAGTGCTTTTATCCATAGCCTATTGGTGGTGCTTCTGAGACGCACTTGATGGATATACATTGAGAGGTTGAGCATTTTGCTCTTAATAGTTCCATATCCCTCGGGGTGGTGTTATTGAGAAACACTTGATGGACTACCTACGTAAGTGTGGAGGTTAAGCCGCCTTCTATGAAAGACTGGGTTGTCTTTCTAGAGCACTTATTAGACCCAAGGTATGCGCATGGCTATAAAGCGCTTGTGATGTATCGCGGAGATTGCACGATCTTAAGGTAGGTATGTGTTGTGAGGGTCTCAACGGAACTCTGGTGAGTTCAAGAGTAATTCACTCACTAGATAGTAAGTTGTTGCCTCATTTCACTATGCATCAATTCAAATCGAAAGATATTGGTGTTTAAGTACTTTCCCTTTCCTTACCCAGGAATTTCTTTTACTTTTCGAGCCTTTGTGGGGGATTGTTGGAGTTAAGGCTTGGAAAAACCTTGGCTCATTTTCTTGTTTGTCCCACATTGCTTGTGGGAGGGAATTTCTTCATGTTTATATATTTCCTCCCTCCTTCCATCTATTGAGTTGTGACTAGAGATGCTTTTGTGGTTGGATGATATGTTTGGTTTGGGCTTGCTATCACACACGCGCGCGCGCGCGCGCCCGCCCGGACCGGCCGTGGGCCATGGGCTTTGGGCTTTGGGCTTTGGGGAATAAACTTAACTTAACTAAATTTTTGGACAGGGAGCTACGCGTGTGTGGCTGTTGGAATTTACGTAACGTTTTACCGTTACGGTATTCATGGCAATCCCTAATTATCCGCCCATTGATTTTGTCTTGATTCTTTATCCGTTTTTTGGCTTGATTCTTCCCCTATAAAATCGGTGCCATCCTGTTCGGTCGTGACACACAAAAAAAAACAACAAACACTCTTCTCTCTCTTCCCTTCTCTTCTCTATTCACGGGTTTTCGTGCTATTCTCTAAAGCTCGGTTTGCTAGTGGTGGCATTCTTAGGCTGCTGTGTAAACCTTGGGAGCATTCAGGCCAAGATCGATAACCACCATTGTCGGGCCGTAATTGCTTTCAAGTCGGTGATCTCCTATCACGGCACGGCCTTGAAAGTTATCTATTTCTCGCCTTGCGAAACTCTTATTCCAACACTGGATGACCAAGGCTATGGTACCAACGTCGCGGAGAAATGACAAGGGAGGCTGACTTTTAGCTTGGCTTTATTAGGTGAGGAGACAGGGTAGTAATTCCCAAAGCAATTGCATCTCATGACTACTTCCCCCGTCCCAAGATTCTTCCCAAAGAAGTGAAGTGGGTCAAAATTCAAAATAACATTAGTCTCAACTGTGAATTGACCGACATACAAGAGGTTTTTAATAATGAGAGGGGTGACTATAACATTAGAAAGGGATAAGCCTAAGGGTGGAGGACTGGGGGGGGATAAGGGCAGTAATGTCTGAGCCCAAAGCAGAAGTACATGAGGCATTGCCAACAAAAACATGAGGAACATTGTTATAATTAAAAAGGATATGAAGCTTACTGGAAGTTCTAGTAATGCGTAAAGCTGAGCTTGTTTTTTGAACTTTTGTGAGAGACCGGCGAAAGCTCGGTCCTAACTACATGGGGAATGGCGAAGGATGCTTGAGATTTTGGGGAATCGCCTATTGAGGGCCCAGATGTAGGGCTAAGGATGAGTGAAGGCAGCAGTGGGCTAGTAGCGTTGTAAGGATGCAAGGGGCCTCTGGCCAGGCAGGCTGCTGGAAAGGTGTATGGGGGCTGTATTTTCTTGTTGTTGCCATTATAATACCCCCTATTATTGCAGTCCGGATTTTTATTGTTGGGATGGTTTTAGTTGTTAATGTATACGGGATATAGAGATGCAGGGTGGAGAGTGGAGAAACAAGCATGTGAATTGTCATATGTGCGGGCATGAGTTCACGATGATTTCTCTCCTAGAGAAGCATTCTTCGGGCGTGGTGACTGGTGCCTGATTATACTAAGTGCTTCTTTGGTTGAACACGGGAAGTAATATTTTCTATGAACCTTTTTTTCCAATGTATTTCCATTTCCGAGGAAGTACAATAAGTTGTTTGGTAAGGGACGTAAAATTTCCATGGGAAGTTCTACACTTCTACATACCTAGGGGGCCTAGGTGTGCATCTTCCTCCATTTTGTGGGGAAGAAGTGAAGAATTTCTATACTTTTGCCAATAAAACAGCTCCACATAATTCTACTTAGGAACTTCTACTTCCCATGTTTTTTTACGTTAAGCAAACAAGCACTAAAAATTGTATCAAAAGTAGGAGTTAGATAACTGTGGATCACTTGTACCATAAAAAAAGATCACTTTTAATCACTGCCGAATTAATCGACATTGAAAAGTTGGGCGGACAGCCTTGAGTTGATATAGGAGGTGATAGAAAGAATATTCTCCAGATGAGAGTGGATAAATTTGTTTTCTGGATTTGCAGCATGGGTGGCTCTAGCAGGGTGAGGGGCACAGGTTTGAGAGAAAAAGAAATTTAGGTCCGAATCATAGGTTGATATACCATGCTAGAATATGTGAAAGTCATTGATTAGCGATGTATTGTATTGCTCAATATATACACGAGTGACAATGTAGACAGGAGATTTCTGATCAGGGATTAATTGCTTAGGAAGCCAGTTGTCTTTTATAATTTTAAGAAGCTTTTTAACTTGAAAGCTCTATAATATCACTCAAGAGTTATATTTCTTATTCTGAATTCTATGGAGAGTTTGATATTCCCCTGTATAGCTGGGTCCTAAAGCTTACAGTGCTATATGCATTTAACATAGTTCCATTGCCTCCTTGAGGCCCATTTGTGATTTCTAATCTCACAAAACATAATTGTGATTTGGGCCTTTGGGCCAGGTTATTTTCGGGAAAGCGGATCATTTATGATAAAGAGGATGAGCTTCAAAAGAATGATTCGGAGCTCTTGTAGAGTGGAACCATGCAGTACCAGACACGAGATAGATCTTCCAAAGAACAGGGCTTTTTTCGAATAAGCCAATTCATTTGGGATCTTGCAGATCCAATCTTTAACGACAGCCACTGCATTCTTTCAGCTGTTTGATTGCTAAATCTAGAGTCATGATCCTCATATTTTTTTTGTATTAATATTTGTTCCCACTTAATTTTATTCAATATTTGTGTGGACTGCTTCAAGAAACCCTAATCACAATGTACTTTCTGGATGTTAAATATAGGCAATGTTGGCTACATTTTAGGATTGCTAATATTTGGTGCTATTATTGGATGAAGCCTCTGAGATGCCTATTTGGTGTTGATTTCCAATTTCTATGTTATGTGGTTGCTGTTGCAGATAGTTGGTCTTTCCGTTGCCGTAGTCTTCTTTGCTCTCATGAAGCAAGCACATGCATGGGAGTTTGACTTGCCTATACCCTCAATGCTGTCAGCAGTTGAGTACAATATGAAGCTATCTTCTCCATTTCTCCTAATGACTGCAGTTCCTCTGTTGATCCCTCTGGTGCTCTCGGTCCTTCAGATACATCCAATTCCGTCAGTCTTGGGTTTTCTTGTTGTATCACTTGCCTGTTACGTGATTGCAAATGGCATCGTGATTCTTCTTATTGTAATTTCACATTCGGTTTTCTACATCAGTGCCATTACACATATTTTCTTCAGAAATAGGTAAGTTGTCCTTTTCCAATAACTTTCTACTTTCTTACAAAGCTCACTCATTTAGCTCTAATTTATTCTGATCTGGCCTCACTTTGGAGAATTCCTTTCTTTCCAATCAAAAAATATTGTGCTGGCTTGCTATTCATATTCTCTCACCTGTTATGTCTGCGAACTTGCACTTGATTGGAACTGATATCAATATGTTTCTATGCCACTTTGCACCTTCTACGTAATCAAACTGTGTAAATTCATGCCCCGAGGAAAGAGAATTTCTAGAGTTTCAATATTGTGTCTGCAGAGTTCAAATTTTCCACTTTCAGTAAGTATTGTGATATCAATGGTCTTTCAAGTAAAAAAATACTATAAGGCAGTGTAATTTACTGAAATATTGTGTTCGACAAACAATATAGCTTCCCTGATCATTAACTTCCCTCTCATGAAAGTTGTCATATCTTCGTATACATACTTTACTTTACTTAAGCTACTGACAAATACTTAATGCTAAAAAACTTAAAAAGAAGTGCAGCCTAGCAATGTTCGTTATGGAAGTGAAACTTTTTAGATTCCATAAAGCATCATCAAAAGCTGTCCTTTTCTATGCAAGGAGAGTATTTATTCAAGATATCAGATAATGTGGGATTCTGTATTACAAATTTAAAGGATATTTACAGAAGATATTCTATACTCATAGAAGAAGTAGAAAATAAAGAATGAAGAAAGATTATAAATACTCCATATGTTATTGTCAGTTTGTCCTTCATATTGAGATTTCATGCATAACTTCTTGAGAAAATTCCAAAAGTTTGAATAGTCTCTATCGTGTTTCTTTCTCTCTCCCACTGAATTCCACCTTCCCTGAACCCTCACCAAGGGTTTTGCACTGTCGTGCCCTTGCCCTCCTCACCTTGTGTGTCCATGACTTAGGACAGTGAGCAGCCCCCTCCTCTTTCTCTTCTCTTCACCCTCTTCAGGCGGTCAGCAACATGAAACACCTTGTTCCCTGAATCTTCACTAAGATGTTGCTGGTGAGATTCATCTTTGGTATACACAATGCAAATTCGGTATTATTCTAAGATAACCCATACTTGGAAACTGGATATAGTACAAGAAGATTTCCCAAACTCAGTTGTTCTCGTTCAATTTTTCCTTGTACTTCTCCTGTAGTTTGTTGAATGAAAATTGTCAAAAATTTCCACAATTCTTTTCCTTCAATTTATCTTGTTGTGCATATTTGGAAACACGTCCTGGCAAAAATGAAGTCTTTTATGCAGACAGCTAGTCTGGATGCTCAATATTAGTGGCAAATTGCGGATTCAAAAGTGTATCTTATTTATTGCAAGTGGAGAGATTGGAATATCGACCTTAGCATGGGCTATGTCTGATGTAGATGGTTTGTACTGTTTGGGGAAGATGAATTTGTCTTCCGTGTAGTCAACCAGCAGATCCAGTAGGGTAATTTCCAGACAAGTGTAGGAATATTTCTTGAAGGATGCATTTGCATGGCCATCTAGAGGGTCTCCGTTAACAAGCTGATTTTCAAACTGTTTACTGTGCTTAGCTAGCACTGCTCTTGATGCCAGGCTTCTAGCGAAGCTGATCTTTACTGTGCTTAGCCGGCACTGCTCTCAAGCCACCCACCAGCCCAGCTACAAACCATATCTTATATATTTCAACTCTCTTTCCTGAGGCAGACGCTTAGGCCCTATCCTTGCCCCTCTGTGCCTATCCATTAATTTCCATCAACGTTTTGAAAGCTTTTTTTTTTTTTTTTTGGAATGACGTTTTGAAAGCTTAATTATACTAGGTTACCGGTTTTTTATTTTCAATCTAAGAAAAGACAGATCCCGCCTTCTGCAAATTTTTCAGTAAGGAAGCTTAAGTCATGGGTTTGTCATGACATATTTGAGAACATAAGATCGAGTTATTGCTGATTGAATAGGTCTCTTCTATCTGTATTATACTATTATTTCTTCGTATTATTAATATCGTTGAAAATATCATTTTTATCTGTCTTGCTCCGTTTTTACTTAATTATGTGACAGGTGGCAAGTATGGGAAGGGAATTTTGGTTTGGTCTCAACCCACCGCTTCATAAACCTTGTCTCCAGGATCTTTGCTTTTAAGGTAGTCACTCCAACAAGTAGACATGGTCTTCAGTCTTCACTGCTCTGAAGTATCATCTTGAATGTTATTTGGAACTTTTCTTGCCTTTTGTTTCTTTGTCATCAATCAACAGAATATTGATGCCTGACTTGTTGCTAAGACAGGTAGTGAGAGTTATCAGATCTAATCCAGTATTCATGGCGGCCTTGGTAGCAATCATTGTGGTGTGCTTTGTTCATCCAGCATTGGGCTTATCAGTATTGCTGATATCCCATGCATTATGTTGCCATAGTGCATTGTGCAGGTACTTTCTGCAAGTTTTCCTTTTCAAGTAACTAATATTAAAGATCGCCCTACTTGTTAGATGCCCGTGTCTGATTGGATTAATTAGGCTCAAGACATCCTTTGGCTGAAAAATTGATAAAAAGGAAAACCAATAGATTTTCTGAAATGAAACCCTAGTTAGTTAATGTCTCTAAGATTCTGAATTAATATGACATTTTTGTTAATGGTCATTGTACTGGGAGATATTAGTGTAAGTTCCAAGCAGGTGAAACATTTAAGTTCTCTTCCTTGCTACTGCATAATTCGAAATAGACCTTGCTGTAATTTCTCAGTAAAAGAATTTTAAATTATAAAATTGGAAGTTGGTTGCTTGTCTGTAATTGACCTGATGATTGATGTGCTTCTAGTCTTTCCTAGTTTGCTTCTTTCTGTTCTCCCTGACAGTAGATATAAATACGAATATTTTATCTTATGTATAGTTTCCTAAAATGTGTAATTAAGTTTCGTAGGTTCATACGGTACATGTTGCCTACTCCTTCAGTCTATAGATACATTACCCATCTTGCAAAATTCTGGGATGTCCCGAAATACTTTACCCGTTTTCTTTTTGGGCTTAGGACAACTTTTCAATTCTCTACTAATTTCCTTTTTCTTTTCCGCAATATAGTACTTCCTCTGTTTCAATATACTTGACACACTTCTCTCAACACACTTGCCAATGCATATTTTTAACCATTAACAACTCTAATTCCCTATAAGTAAAAATTATAAAAAGTTGATATTATGAAAGTATATATCGAGACGGGGTCTAACAAGATCTCACATGAGTATATTTTGCCTTACATAGAATTCACAAAAAACAATTAAATGGAAGCGTGTGAAATAGTGGAAAAGTCAAACCCCGTGTCAACTATATTGAAACGGAGGAAATATTACCTACTATCTCGAATCCCGTCCACTTTTTTTAACCTCAATATCTTCCAAATGGCCGACTCCCTCTGTTATCTATGTGCCAAAAAGCTAATGGGTAGCATATTTTCAGAAGGAGGGAGTATTATATATTGTGCAATGTAATACATTTCTGAATTCTTTACTTTGGGGGTGTTATGGAGATCCTAAGAAGAGTCCTTTGGTGACAGCTATCTGACAGCTTCCTATCGCAGAGGAATATACGGGGAAGGGATCATCTAATTCTAAAGATAAGGATTATGATGGGTTGAAGCAGTATACTCATCAGCAGAGTGGTCGGTTGAAGCATAATTTCCCTTTAGAGGAGAACCAAAACAGTACTGGTGGATCTCCTAATAGTTATGGTGACGTACAATTAGAGGTCTTCCACCACAGACATGGGATGTTGATTTTGCATTTGCTTGCAGTTCTGATGTTTGCTCCATCCCTAATAGCTTGGTTGCAGGTATGAATGCTTAATGTTTGTTCTTCTTTTTGCTATATATTCTTTACATTTGACCTTGTTTAGTAATTGTAGTTCGTAATTAGTTTCTCGCATATTATCTGATTTGATTAGGCTTCTAGTGCTGTGTATGACTGGCTATGAGCACTATTGAAGGTAATATATTGATCATAAATTCTGTGAAGACTGGCCAATATTGTATAGAAATTTTGTTCACAAAGGATAGTTATAAGTTTTGTCTAATCTTCCTGATCTGTTGGGGTTTAGGGGCCAAGAGGAGGTAGTGATCGGTGAAATATAATTCTCTCTAGTCTTTAAAACATTTTTACTCCCCGGTGATCTCATCCATATCAAACATAAACTTCTCTAGAAACATTTTTACTCCCCTGTGATCTCATCCATATCAAACATAAACTTCTCTGGAAACATTTTTTTTTTACAACTAGATAAGAAAAGAAAGTATAGTAATAAAGACTTTTTAAGAACAGCAAGAAAATGAGCCTTTTTTAACAATTTCTCTTGAGACTTCAAGGCACATGCACATGCAATACTCAAAATTCTCAAGTAGCTTCCTGATTTGCTGTCCTAGTTCGAGACAATCCCGGCTTCTTTTAGCTGGTTCTGCTATAGCTCTAACTACCTGTATAAGGTCTGATTTGATATCGACCTGTGTTGTCCTCGATCCCAGTTCCAGAACACCTTGTAGGACTGCTGTCATCTCTGCTTGTGTGGGTGAATGTGACTTCCCATGTAAAATGTACCTAGATACATCTTGATTTTGGGCATTGCTTTTGTTCGCAGAGTGTAGGGAAATGGCCAGAGCTTTCCGAGGTTTCTAGACTCGATTCTTTGCATTGGTGTCGTCCTTCATGGTTCCTTTGACTCAAACCCAGATTTTAATTTCTTCGTCAGCCCAGTGCCTGGTGTAAATGGGCTCAAAGTAAGATTGAGTTTCGCCTACCTGCTTGCTGGGTACTTTTCATTCTTGTCAGGTCTGGCATTGACTCCTTACAGAGTGTTCTATGCAATGGCTACAATCGGAGTACTTTCATTTGCATTCAGAATTATCCGAAGGAAGAACAGAGAGAAGGGAGAGGCAATATTTAGTAGCAGGAAGCACTCTCATCGGCACTAGTGCTCCTTTTACAGTAAGTTCTTTTTTTTTGTTAATTTCTTCGGGTAGGTAGTTTCTGTATGTTGTAACATCATTTGTTAATTGCTTTAAAGAGGTATTGTATACCTAGCTTCTATTGCCATTAGTGATCACTGATCAGTGTTGCAATTCCATGACTAAGGCACGCACCATGATTTTTATACTCAGAAAAATGGGGATTGAGCCCTACCATGAGAATATAGTGAATAGAAAGTTGAAATATGATTCTTTTTAGACATGAGACATCCCAAATTTGAAGTTTATTGAGATAAAGAGTGTGTCTTATAATTAATTATTCTTGACAACTTTTCCAATATCTTATTGGACTCATAATATTGTCAATAATATCTTTGTAAATTTATCAACTGTTTGGAAAAAAGTTAGTGAGTGTTTTTCTTTTTTCCTCTTCGGCACACCATTAGTTGATGGTGACGCGAGATATTGACAATGCATAAATAGTTATTGCTGAATGTTGAACATTAGTAGGGTTATTGCTAACACGTCAATGGGGTTATTGACAAATATTGTCAACTTCTAATGAGGGTACCAATAGTAGTGTCACCAGTATTGTTACAGTTAACGTTTTGAAACTTGGACGTGTAATGCACTCGTCTTCCTGACGATGAGGGTGCAAGCCTAATGTGGATTGGAATAAGAGCGTGAGTCTTGCATCCATCGGCGTTTGGGCACACTGAGTGAGAACCTAGCGGAGACAAGCGTGGAAGACTCGATGAAAGCCAGGTCGAGAAGCGAAAATTAGACGGGGGGGGTTTTGAGAAAAGAGAGGACAATAGTCAAACAACAGCTCATCTACTACACAAAAGGATATAAAGTTTTTTTTTTTTTAGTCTTTACCCCAAGAATGAGGCTTAAATGAAATATAGCTCTTTTCCTAGTGAACGCTGGAACATCGGAAAAATAATTTATATAATTGATGAATCTAGATTATTACCACGTCATGATTAAGGGTTCCACACATGAACTTTTCAACAAGCATACCTCAGCGTAAAGATTAGCTTAAAAGATGGAAAGATGGGGGTGGATTGTTGAGTCTTCAGTCTTGTTGTGCCTTGGTAGTTGGTGCCCACTGCCCAGGCTTAAAAGTCTGAATTTTGCTATGTTGTTTGTGCGAATTTGTGATTCCCATCCATAAATGCAACTCAGATCCTGACAAAACAAATACAACCCAAGCACGATCCATGTCTTGGCAGTTGGCACTCACAGAGCCATATCATGCCATACTTCGAGCCAACCCGACCCAGTGCCATCTTAATGTATTACTATTAATTTGCAAACAATTTTTTCAATGATGCAACTTTGTGGTAAAACTTTCCATCCCATGATGTTCTCTTCAACAAAAATCAGTTAAAGAGTATATACAAGCAACTGAAAATAAGAAATTAAAAGTAAAAATAAGAAGAAAAAATAAAGAGGATAGTTGGTGTATATGTCGTTGTCTTTGTTTATTTTATACCAATTATTAATGCAATAGGTTTTACTTTGTTTTATGTTTGTTTGTATTAGCAATAGGATGTACTTTTTTTTTGGAAAGTAAAATTAATTCATTAATAAAAGAGTCATATGACATCTACAATAGAAATCAGAAATAACAAATACATAACAATTTTGAACAAATAAAATTCGGAATTTTCAAATCCACGATCGTTGTGTAGTAGATCTAACAATTCCGCATACCCTCTTGGCACATGTTTGTTTGAATACAACCTTCAACGAGGGGTCTTTCGATATCGTTGTAGTTTGGAAATAGAATTAAATTTGATACCTTTGATTGTAATTGTAGATCCGAAATCAGCTTCGACACCTGTATAATTCTTCATTAATGATCCAAAAATTACGATAATTCATCTAGAAACAGAGGGAGTAAACTAAAGAGTCTCCCAAGGAGAAGATAATAATAACCCTTTCTTTCAAGAGAGAAACGATCCTCTCTTTAAAAGAGGAAATATTATTGAAACAAAGAACGAACATAAGCAAAGTTTAAACAACAATGAAAATTAAAATTAAGGTGGGGTTATCCACGGAGTAAAATAGATGGAGGCCCTTGAAATTCATTAATGGAAGCTAGGGTTTAGGAGAGAAAGGGAAAAATATGAAAACTATTTTCTTAGCAATAGGATGTACTTCGTTGTTTAATTAATTCACGGTTTTTCGATGTAAAAAAAAAACAACCAATTATCATTATTATTATTCTTTTTCTTTTACCAAAATGGTATAGGTAGGGGTGTAAATGATGCGAGTTGAGTTAAGTTTGGTTAGCTCGACTTGACTCGTTAACATTTGGAGTCGGCGTGAGTTAAGTCGAGCTCGCTCGAGTCGAGTTTTTGACGAGTATTGGCCGAGTCGAGTTTTGGCCAGAGTAGATTTTGAGTAGTTTGCAAATGTCTCGTCTAAAAGCAACCTTCGGGTACAAAATAAGTCAAATTTAGGTATTTTCTTTATAGATTATTAGGTATTCGAGTTAGGAATTGGGGTGGGCTCGGGTGGTGAGAACTTCTCATCTTCCCTAAAAGTTCAGGGTTGATTCCTATCCCAAACATTTGTTTGGGATTTAAAGGGAAGAGAGATTGGGGGCGTATGGCTTGTAATGGCCTGCGGGTGGGCCTGTGAGGATTTCTTCTTACCAATTTTTTTTTTTTTTAAATTAAGTATTCGAGCTTCTCACGAGTTTTCGGGTCGAGTATCGAGTTGCTCCAACTCGACTCGCAACACCTCGAGACGAGTTCGAGTTCATTAGAGCTTACTCCTGTCGAGCTTTGAGCGAGTTTTGATCGAGTCGATCTCGAGTATTTCGCAAGTTCTGCCGTCTCATTTACACCCTGGGCATAGGATTGCATCTTTCTATTCCAATCTGGCCAATTGGATACCACCCTTTCTTTATTTGACAAGGCTCCAAAATGGAAATTAAGAAACGCCTATTAAAAGACCAAGGAGTAACATATTACACCATTTGACATTCAAACTTCAAAGCTGAACTCACTGCTAATGGTTGTACAAGCCTAGTACACAGCTACGAATTAAGGATCTAGTAGAATGGGATATGATTTATTCATTACATAATGTTAACGCAGTTTCGGCACATCAACCCATTGTGTAGGTTGCTGTAGGCAAATTGATTACCGTGCTTTTAATTTTCGTCATCATATTAATACTGTTGGTTATCCCCTGGGATCCAATTCCACTGTCCTTTATTCCCTGCATTCAGCATATTTATGAAAATTTGTCAGGGGAAAGATTAATTGGAAGGCAAATTTCAAATGTATGCATTATGCAGTAGATTGGTAGAGACACTGACTCTCCTATATATGTTGATACAAATCTAACAAAATGACATCTATTAATGACGATATTATATAAAAAGCCAGCGAAGAATTCATTTTGGGCCGGAGGGGTTATAAATCATTACCCACACCTGATATGTCAATATGAATATTATATTACTCCATATTTATATGATGAACGTTGATGAACTTTGAAAACTGGAGTAGGTATGGAGGAAAAATAAGTTATGAACAAGCTAATATTCAGTTTCGACAATTCAACATGTTTTTACAAGCTCACCTGGAAGGGGAAGTGATCTGGTCCACGAGCAGGTGCGGAATTGATCTGGACCGTTCCTGTCTCCCATTGCATCACTGATCAAGATTGCCTTGTTTATGTCTTTTGTAAAAACACATCCCTACATCACATGCATTATGTCAGTACAGAATTAGAGAAGCATTTTCCAGACCACCCAAGTAAACTCCTATTTAAGAAGTTTATAAACCAATGATATATTATCAAACCTGGAGTCCAAAATTGCTAGCATTACAATGGTGGATCCCTTCTTCAACAGAATTAATTCTAATAACTGGCAAAACAGGACCGAAAGGCTCCTCCCATGCAATCCTCATGTCAGGTCGAACGTTATCCAACAACAACGGCCAAATGAGATTGCCTTCCCTTTTATACTCTTGGCAAAAGTTGCTCCCTTCTCCTTAGCATCCTTGACTAATCCTTCAATAAAGTTTGCAGATGACTCTGTGACAACTGGAGTTATATCACAGTCTTCTTCAGGAGGGCCAACAGTGAGTTTAGCAACTTTAATTTTGACTTTCTCAACAAGAGTATCAGCTACTGATTCCATTACTAGCACGACTTTAACAGCTGTGCATCTTTGGCCACTAAAATTAAGAAAGAAAGTGATGAATATGTGTGAATGGGTGAATATCACTAATGGAGTCTGACAGTCTGTCTAAACTCTGGAAGTAGATATTACTTCAAATCTTCAATGGCCTATTTGGAAGCTGATAATAAATGGCGGTAATGACAATGAATTTACATAATATAATTTAGTAAAGAAGGTCTAAGGTTAATGATAATGGAACTTTACCCCATACACACAAATTTCCAATACCATTCGACAACACCACTAAGGTGGTAATCTAAATTTAAGAAGAAAGGGCATATATGAATGGACAAGCATTATCATGGACCATGGTCATTGAGAATTGAGATGGGAATTTCTAATGAGTTCGGAGAATAACTGCGTCGGAGTAGGGTAAAACAGTAAGCTTGGAACTTGAAACAGATGATAACCTGTAAGAAAAACCTCCTTTCACAATATTTGCAGCGACAAGATCCAAATCAGCATCTTCAAGAACTATGCAAGCATCTTTTCCACCGAGTTCCATCTGAAGAGGGATCATTCCAGCCTTCTTTGAGATCGCAATTCCAGTGTCTCCTCCAGTGAAGCTGAAGTCAAAAGTCAGTTCTGCTAGTTCAGAATATATCCCCTAACAAAACAGTACATTTTTCCTGGCTAATGGAAGTTTTAATTCTAACCAAGAGAATACGCCATTACCTTATGCAATTTACCCCTGGGTGCAATGTTAGGAAATCACCAATTTCAGAGCCCTTGCCAGTGATACAGCTAATAAGTCCTTTGGGAAAACCAGCCAAATGGAAGCAATGAATCATGTGGAGTGCAGACACAGCACCCTATCATACGAGCAACCCTCTCATTGTTAAACATTGTCATTGCAATTTTCGCCAAAAACAATCAAAACTTGCAACTCTCTGTAGGATCAGTACCTGTGTTGGAGGCTTTAGCACAAGGGAGTTTCCAGCAATAAGTGCAGGCGCAATCTTTGAGACAGCAAGGTTGACGGGATAGTTAAAGGGTGGTATCGCTAAAACAACCCCCAGAGGAATCTGCAAATGGGTAAAAGATAAGACAGTTTTAGAAAAACTCCAGATGTATAATTGGGAAAATAGTTAATGAAACAAACATAATTATATCTATCTATTCATCTATGTATTTATCTATCTGTATATAGCACACACACACACACACACACACACACACACACACACACAGAGATTAATTATCAAGCGGCAGAAGTTAATGGAGGTCAACGAAGCTTGTTTTCGGGAAGTAAATTGACACATTACTTCTTGCTTGAATATATAAACTGGAAGGGCTTCAGCTTAAGAGAAATATATATGTACCAGTCTACCAGACTTAAGGATGAGAAATTTATGGAGCAGGTAAAACGGTTTTGTGGTGATTTTGCATCATTCTAGCAGCTCATAATTTTCTAGGAAAATTGAGCATAATCAAATCACTAACTAATACATAGTAGTAATAGGCAAAGAAAGCAGTTGAATAGTTGATTTTATTAAATCAGTTACTTTCTGTTATTGTCATCACCATAAGTTAGCTTCTTCTAGTTCTCCTCTTCCAATTCTATTTCTTAGAATTCACCCCTTTTAAAATTGTGATCTCTATTATTAAATGGTCTTAAGCCCAAGTAATAATGGTTGCGGTAGTAATAAGTAATAACTTTATCCACATCCATAAGTATGAGCCGCGGAGAAGATTTTCATCTTTATTACCAGATGGACAGGCAGAAATGTATCCACAACGGAAATACCGAGGATAGAGGGATTAAATATATTTATCAGTTCCAATGTTCATATCGAAGCGACCCAACTCATATACATTGAAGAAACATTAATTCTGATGTAACTCTGCATCTGCTCTTTTAGTTGTATTCTTAATTCACAAATTATATGTAGGTGTAAGGTGGGTCACAGAGTAACATGCTTCACAAATTTCAAAAGGTTGGTTTTACAATATCAACTGTCCCTCTCCATTCTGCACTCTAGTGGTTCACCATGGCCTATCCATATAGGTGCAAGGTATCCACATCTTACAAGGGGACCATTAGCCAGTGGCTAGTAAAGTCTTTCACCTACCATGAAAGACATGTATATTGGATCTATCCGTTTCCGTATATGTTGGAAGCGTATGATGTAAATTAAACCTATACATTACTAATTGACAAACAACTTAAAAGCAAAACAGGTCTGAAAAACGATAGTATCGTGCTCCTAATCAAATGAACCCCACAAGGTAGTACGTAAGCCAATCTAGACTTTTGACTTTTAACGATAATTAAGCATATTCACAATCCAATATATGCAAATTTTATGGATGAACGACTAATATCAATAAATTAAAACTAAATAAGAGCAGACGGTGAACAACGATGCAAAAAGAATATGCTGTATAATTTTTTTTAGAAGTAGTCCAATGACGTGATACACAAAATTAGGTTTAACAATTCAACAAAACACTTGAAAATTAAACAGCACTTGGAAGCGATAAAGAACAACACACATAAATAATAAAGATATGAAAGTGTGAGTAGCATGTGATGCATAGGAAATGTTTAACCTTGGATGTTAAACAATACTTGGTCCTCTCATTTCCAGGGAAACTGTCAGAAACCAGGAACTTTCCTTCACCTAGAATTCTCACCCCTTCTTCGGCGCAATAAGACACCAAATCTCCAGACCTGACAACCTGTTGGCCAAGCAAATTAAAACAGACATATATTAAAAGTTGAAACCGGAGTTTCATACCAAATTAAACAAATATTGATCAGCAATGTAAAAAAATATCTGTACACCACATTAAAAAAAAAACTTGTACACTAATTATTTCCTAAACAGTAACCCATTACCCACCTCATTCTAAGAAGATCCCACCTAATTTTACACAGATTCTGTAAACTCAAAAGCAGGGGGACAATCAAACAAACATTTCAGCAAAGATTTCAGAGTTAGGACACACATTCTGTACACTCAAACATATCCTAATGCTGAATCTTGTAGAAAGTTTTTATATTCGATCATCCGAAAAGGTCAAATTTTTCTAGGTCTAGACTAGTCAAGGATTTGTTTGGATGATGACACTTCTTCTAAAACATTCTACATGATAACCAAAAGTTATCATGACCATTACTTTTCTAAATCATAAATTTCGCCTCCTCATGAAATCACAGGCTATCCATAGTTTATAAAATCCAAAATCAATTAT
Source organism: Beta corolliflora (assembly GCA_947648045.1). Taxonomy (NCBI): domain Eukaryota; kingdom Viridiplantae; phylum Streptophyta; class Magnoliopsida; order Caryophyllales; family Amaranthaceae; genus Beta; species Beta corolliflora. Next base: position 144,261 of record CANSZD010001455.1, read on the forward strand.
GATAACCCTAACCCTCAAATCAAACCAAGACATAATGTCATTAAAGGGCATATTTATACAGAAAAGAAGACAATGACTTGCAAATATGCCATAGAATAAACCCTCATATTTGCCCAAAAGAAAATTAGAACAATCCCTCTCATAGTCTCATAAACTTTAATACTGGAGTAGTTATTAAGTAGACATCTAATATGACAAACAAAGAAAGTCTAAAACCACTACAAACACAGCCCCCTGAAACTCTATCAGCAAAAGATATAAAATAAAATAAAAAATATCCCATAACATATACTACTAATAAAGAAAAATGAAAAATGTTAATTAAACAAATGAAAGAAATGAATACTTCAGTGACAGCATCCTTAGCAGGCTTGGCAATCTCTTTAACCAAGCATTCAGCAATGGGGAGTTTATGTTCTTTCAAAATGGCAGCTGCTTTGTGCAGTAACTCTGCTCTCTTCCAAAGTGGTGTCTTTGCCCATAACTTCTGTGCCACTTTTGATGCTTCCATCACTTTATTTACCTCTTCTTGTGTGCATGCTATTTAGTAAAGAAAACCAATTTCAGAGAAATTATAAACTTTACAAATTATGAAGAAAATCAGCCAAACCCATTTAAAAAAGGAGATTTCCCACCAAAAAAGAAAAAAGTGGGTAATCTAGAACACACTTCATTAAATAGTTAATCAACTCCAAAAACAACATAATATTAGTGAATTTACTACTACTACTACTACTACTCGGCTACTCCAACAACAACGAAGCCTTAGTCCCAAAATTAACCGTCTTAAACAATATTTAAACATAGAATTGCTCAAAAAAAAATTACCTTGAACTTTATATTGGGTCTTCCTAGTAGTAGGATTAATAATAGAAACTGATTTACCAGAAGATGAAATCTTCCATTCACCATCAGCATAATATTTAAACACTTCTCCTTCAATTATCTCAGCAAATAATCCATTTCCTGCCATAGCAAACTCAATATCTTTTTTGCTGTACACTTGTTTTCTCTCTAAAATGGTTGGACTTTATAAAAGGATCCAAAACAATAACTAGAATACTAGATGAGTTGGGTGAATTAATGTGAACTGCTGTGTGCTTGGAAGAAAGAAGCTGGTGTGGTGCTGTGGGCTGATTATTGATGGGTGGCCGAGGTTTTACAAGTTGGATGGAAGAAAGCTTTTAAAAATATCACATCTTGGGTTGTGTGTGGGGTCGGAGTGATGTGTTAGATGGCGCTCAATGTGCCAAGTATTACAAAACTTCTTGTCTCTCTAACATCCACTATTTTGACTTGTTTGTACTACTCCTATTTGTCTTCTTTGGAGCTTGCTTCGCTCGTGTAATGCTCACGTTTCTTTTTTTTTTTTTTTTTTTTTTTTCAAAATTGGCCTCAACACTACGAACTATGAGCCATAAGGAGGTTGCGCACCCAACACCCTTAACTACGACTTATACCACAACACTCCCAAGGATGGACGATCACATATCACCATTAATGATGCGGGAGATCGGAATTCTCACGGAATAGGAAGAATCTTAATATTTTATTATTTTTTTTCCATTTTCCCCTCTTTTCTTATTTTCTTCTTTTTTAACCCTATCTTTTTTTACTTTAAAAAAAAAAAGGCAATGCCTATAATAATAAGAATTCATACTTAAAAGATAATCTAAAATACTACCTCCGTTTTAAAATAGATGATACGGGTTTGACTTTCAGCACTATTTACACACTCTCCTTTAGTGTTGATATCCTCTAGAGTTTGAAAATAACTCTACACCTAGAGTTTGTTAAATATCGCCGTTGATTAAGAAATCAAAGGCTTGTATTTTCTCTCCCAAAGATCCCCCTATTTTTCCCCGAATATCCCGCCTCATATCTTTTCCTTTCCCACTAATCATCAAGCCTCGATTTTATAATATATGGTTAGGGATTCAACTCTACTTTGTAGAGTTTTCATAAAACTCTAGAGGATCCAGACCCTCCTTTGACCGTGTTTTGTGATTTGTGCGTACGGAAAAATATAGCATACTAGATCTTGTTAGATTCTTCTTGATATATACTTTTACAATATCAACTTTTTATAATTTTTACATTTAGGAAATTAGAGATATTAATAGTTAAAGTTATGCGTTGTCAAGCATGTTTGAAGAAGTGTGTCAAGTATTTTGAAACAAGAGGAAGTATCAAGTTGAGATTTTTCATCCAATTTATTAATATAAATGCTTCGAACCGCTTTTATGATATGGTAATATTTCAACCATAATCAATTTTCGATTACTCAACATCTTTTATGTATGATGGTGTAGTAAACCTGAACCGGACCTTCATCTTGATGTTCTTGATCTTCAACTAATGAGTACAATTCCTTATATCTTCAAAACTCCATGCTCCGGGAACTGGAGATACTAAGCAATAAACACAAACAAAGAAACCAAACTAACAAAGTCACTGTGAAGGGACTACGAAAACCATATAGAGAAAAAAGTCACCACACAGATGAGACTTATTGAAACAACAATGAAGACTGTCGTAAAAAAAAAAAAAACCAAAGTAAGAAGGTCGATTCACTTCGGATCCGGAGCAAAACAAACTCGACATCGCCAATCCGCCAGAACGGAAAGAAGAGCCTACAAACCTTACCGTGAAAAAGTCGGGAGGGGGTCGCCAAGTGGCTAGGAAGTGCCGCAACAGTGAGCTCCCCTAACGGCATACGTTCATTGTGCACGTTTTACAACAACAACAACAACAACAACAACAACAACAACAACAATAATAATAATAATAATAATAATAATAATAATAATAATAATAATAATAATAATAATAGATTGTATTGCTCATATATTTTATTTTGTGACTATTTTACTTAAAAATTCAATAGAGCTGAACAATTTAATAGTTGGAATTAAAATTTGGTTACATATAAGATATTATGAAAAAAAGGAGGTTACAAGTTCAAGGCTTTTTATGTTATATTGATGATGTGATTTTGGCTCCCGTAGTCCAAGAGATTAGAAGTTTGATAGGGGTGGATAGTAGAGTTTCATCTATGAACCTATGAGAGGTCCTCGTGGGAGCCCAATGGTTGGTGCTCCCACCTCCCAACCGCGAGGTCGGCTGTTCGACTCATCACATCTCCACTTGGGAGTTTGTTTAAATGTTTGCTTGTGGGTATAAATCCTCACTACCCACCAATGTGAAATTAGAGTGTGCCTCGCAGGCTAGTAAGCCTGACGAAGTGGTTGTCTTGACCAATTATCTTTCCTGAACAAAAAAAAAAAAAATCTATGAACCTATGAGTTCCAATTTATCATTTGATATCACATATAATAATGTGTAAAACTAGTGGATGTCCCGGGCGATTCCCCGAGTTGTTTCTTTTTGTAATTTATTGTCTAGTAAGGAAAATTTGACATCATAATAATTTGAATAATACACCCTTAAAAGTTTGGAAATGAAAGCTAATAAACTTAACTTTCTACAGCTTAATTTGAGTAGAAGAGTTTATGTCTACAATATTATATTGTTTTTTTTTTTTTGACAGGACAATATTATATTGTTCTTACCATAAATGTGTTAGGTATGTAACTAATTGTGTAAGTCTTTTAATGAGATATAATTACAAGACCTTATTATATTTTATTATGAAATAATAAACAATGATGTTTTGTTGGATTCATGGTTAAACTCTCATTTTTCATTTCAAAGGTCACGTGTTCGATACCTTGTAACTACACAACGTTATTTACTTGAGTAATCAATACTTCAATTAGAATTAGGATCTGTCATCGAATATTGTGTACACCTTGTAACTTGTAAGTAAAGGCTTTCTCTTCTCTACGACATTACCCCATAGTCCCCATCAGGGGCGGATCTAGCATTTTGAATTTGGGGGGTCCTAACCAAACCAAGCAAATAGACAATGATCACAATACACAAATCAGAAGTTCAATTTAAACGATAAGAAAACTAAACGTTATATTATTTGAGTCATTTATTACATAAACCTTCATTATATCGGTATTTTAATGCTATCTGTTTTATTAGTAAACAAATTGGCTTTTACACTCATCAACAGATGCGACTCTCACATTTAATATCTTTAATTATCTATTCCAAAAGTTTTTAAGAAGTTCATTGATATAAATTCAGTTAACGTAAATAGAGATAAATCTAAAATTTACATAGTAAAATTATTTTTTAAGTATTTATAAATGAAATCTTGGTCATACTCAATATACCAAGAGTGTACAAAGTCAAATTGTTGAATTTATTTGAAAACAGAAGGAGAGTAATCATATCACAAAAAATAAGTGGTTAAAATTATAGATAAAATTTAGAGAGATGGATAAAATGAAGATCCAAAATAGAAAAGAAGAAATGGTGAAAGAGAAAAGAGAATGAGGAGGAAGTAAAAAGAAAAATAAGAAACAAAAAAGAAGAAAGCATGCAAAAGTTAAAAAGCTGGAATTGGTATTCTGCATTCAAGGATCGAACCCGCGTCATAATGTTCCGCATACAAGAAAGTTTACCACTGGCGCAACTTGCATTGTGTGGATATACTCGCGCGATATCAATTTTATCCGATTGAAAATTCTATCTGACGTTAAAAAAAAAAAAAGAACTGATTTTTTGGTATTTTTTGGCGGCGCCACCCACCACTAATAGATCCGCCCCTGGTCCCCATTCATTCCCCATCTTGGCCACCAAATTCTCACTACAAGTCATGTCTCTCTCTCCTCTTTTTACCCTCTTTCTCTTCCTCACATTGAACCCACATTCACATTCGTTTTCTTTTACCGCTTCTGCTGCTTCCGAGGATGTCGAGGTATGATCAATGTGTCTTGATTTTAATTTGATACTAGTATTTTATAACCCATTTTGAACATAATGGAATACTCTTAATTTTCCTGAGTTTTCAATTCTTTTCATTGTTGATTTTTCGTGATTTTAATGGTGGGTTTAATGTTGTGTGTTAGATTACATATGGATCGGTTGTGAAGTTGATGCATGAAAAAACCAAGTTTAGATTGCATTCTCATGAGTTGCCTTATGGCTCTGGTAGTGGACAACAATCTGTTACTGGTTTTCCAACTGGAGATGACGCCAATAGCTATTGGGTAAAATCTCTCTTCTTTTAGATGTTTTTTTGCATTTGGGTTTTCTGAGTTTGCAATTTTGTACTTCATTTGGAAATAGGAGAAATGACATGTACTTTTGTTGTTGGGATATATGCAAAAAGCTGTCACATTTCTTAAAACAGTTTTTTGGTTTGATGTTCCAAATTACGACGTACTTGTATTGATTGATGGGAATTGGGAAGAATGTGGGATTAATAACGCATCTATGAAGGGTTTTAGTACTGCGGTTTGTGGTGGTGGAGGAACTTGATCCGGAAAAATTGCGGTTATAAGTGTAAGATATTTAATGAAACCGTTGCTAGAATTGAGAAATTGTGTCGCACTCCCTCCGTTTAGAATTAATTGTTACACTCCACTTTGGGAGAGAACCAAGGAAATTCTGGAAAAAGCATTAAAGAGTACACAAAGAAAATTTGGTATTTGGGAATTGTAAAAGAACCATTAAAATATCGAAGAAGGGAGAAAAATAGGGTAGGTGAGAAGGTTTTGGGTGGATTAATAAAATGGGTGGTGGAGTATATGAGGTAGAATAGTGTTAAAAGTTGATGGATAAGTTACTCATATAAGGAAAAAGTGAAAGCCAGAATCAATTAAATGGAAACGGCCAAAAAAGGAAAGCGTAACAATTTAAAAAAAAAAAAACGGAGGGAGTATATTCTTACTTACGAGGGGTGGGGCCTGGGGGAATCAAGATCATGACAATTATTTTAATATATGGAAAATATGTTTATGTTGAGGATGCAAGTGCAACAAATCTGTGTAGTAAAATGTGTGTATGTAGAATAATAATGAACTACAAGAGATTATAACATATTGACATGCATCCGGGAGCATCACTTCGACATTTTCCTATATTTTGCAGTTTTATGTTTGGATAAATGGTTAATCTGTGTGATTGGCATTGGGTGTAGATAAAATGGTGCATTAAGTAACAAACAGCAACTTTTGCTATCACAGGGGCAACGGTGTCTGCCCTGCATACATCTGACCCTCCTTCCTGGCCAAGCTAGGAGCTTCTATAGCGGATTTGGGTTATAGTAGTGATGATATTGATATTGTATGGTGGCATTATTGTGCATTGACTATTGATTTTACATTGGAGGTTGTTAGGCCAGAGCTGGGAGCATCTGCCAAACAAGGTGACGCAATTTTAAGTAACACTATTATCAGGCTGCAGCATATGACAACTCGAAAGTGGCTGCACAGTCATACCTTTGAATCACCACTTTCAGGCAATCAAGAGGTTGGTCTCTGTTTACATTGTGATTTAGTATCTATATCTCTATCTTTACTGGTCTTCAACGGCATCCTTTTCATATCTATGCAGTACTCTATGGTGGATATTGACTTTGTTAACCATTTGGTCAATTGGTCCTGTGTCATTCTTCATGTTTTGCCATATTGATTTAGTTTTTAGTTTTAGTAGTTGGCCTTTTCTTTTTGCCCTGGCACTCACATTACAACTTGAGGCGTCCTTGTTTCTCTCTACATTGGTGTGGACTAATTGTAGTTTCATATGCATCACTTTGTGAAAGGCCTAAGGGCGAAGATTCTTTTATATCTTTATATATGCTATGGTATAGGTTGTCACTGTTTAAAGCTCATTTTAATTGGTTGGCCTTTTTAAGCCCCTTTCATTTGGTTGTATAACAACTAGACTTCCAGTTCTACAGGACTCCTTTCTGTTCCCAGGGATGAGAGATATGATCTTGCTCATGTTAATCTCTAGATCATCAGTTTGTCTGTTATATCATTTTGTTTTAAGGTAGCTCCTCAAAGATAAATTATTACCAAATTGCTTGTTCTTCATGTCAAGATCAATGGTGGCTTACAAAAAATTATGTTTACTCTGAGTTTAGGCGAATTTCACCTACATATGCTTGTGGTTCTGAAGAAGACAATGGTAATAATTATTGAATCCTGACACTTGTTGGATGGGAGAGGGTCCACCTTTGCTTTGAGAAAGAGTTCTGAGAGTTGCTGTGACTAAGTATTGTGCCTCACACTAGCGAGGCTTATAGTTGATATAGTTGAATGATAGTATGAATTTTTTTCTTTCATTCGGGAGTGAATTGAAAGCATTCATACTTGTTTGGACCCTGCTATGCTGGTAGAATTAACTTGTTGCGACTTGGGAAGCGAACAACATGTCTGAGGGAAAGGTGGCTTACAGTTTTGAGCACTGCCAATATTAAAAGTGAAAAACTTGGACATCTGCTGGAGTTGGGGTTCCTTGGTTCATCTTTGTATACAGGAGCCAATACGACCAAGAAGGTTGCAATTTAAAATCAGACTGCATAGAGAGGCCAGAACTTTGATTGACGAAGGGCCTCTATTATGGACATAGGGAGGATGAGAGGTCCCCGTGGGTCATTACTGAACCAAAACTCAGCGTTGTCTTAGAGTCTCATACTCTTATTCACATGCTCGAACGTCTTATCATGGTTACAAAGCCTTTCAACAGATGAGAGGGAGTCTGTGATTGCAGTAGAGACATCAACATGTCCTAGTAAAGGTTACCACTTAGCTCAAGGTTATGGAGTGTCACCAATGGAAGGCAATTGGGATGTGGGTTGGGAGCAGTCCTTCGTGGTTGCACTGAGTCCCCCATTAATTAAATGTAATAGGATTCTAGAAGCTGCTTACGACATTTTTCAGGCAAAGCGTAGAATTAACGTCATATATGGTAACAAGGTATGTCTAAAGATTGCTTTTGGGAAGCTTTTGTGGCCCAAAGCCCAGCGCTAAGATTTAATCACACCAGGCCAAAGCAAAGTATAGGGTGATTAAGACCAAGACGACAAGACCAGACTATAGATTACAATTCCTATCATGCAGATAACATCTAAAATAGATTGCATTGGGTGGTTGCAGGTTCGTGTTTTTCTGGTCACGTTTTCCTGGTCATGTATATGTTATTGGACGTCTGCATTACAGAGTTGTCCGGAAATTTTTCTTATGCTGGGAAAGTGGTGATGCTCACAACTTGACCTGTTGGGCAACCACTAAACTAAAAATTATAACTTGTGACGTTTGAGTTATATTAAGGTTTTGAAGTAAGTAAGCTAGTATCCACTTCTAATATTTCAAGGAATTGGAAATTATTGGATTCATAACCTACATCCTCCAAAACAAAGGATTATTCACAAAATTTGAATGTCCATGGCTTTTGCGACTTTACCGCACCAAAGGTTCAAGGAAGTTGGAGCTGGATATAATTTAGTGAATCATAATGTAACAAAGTCAGGATTTAATGGGACCTTACTAGAAAGCTATAACCCACTAATTTTAGTATCTAATTGAACAGCCTACTGTTATAGCCTGGACTGAATTTAAGAACTGATCAAGGAAATAAGATGAACTTTGATTGATTTCTGGAAAAGAGTAAATAAGTGATAACTACAAGCTTTTGAGAGGCTTGTTCTCTACCAAATACCAAACTGAATTCTCAGCATACTTTCTCTCTCCCTAATATTCCCTATATATAGTGTTTTTCCTCTAACAAACTACTTATCTTATTCTACAAGCTACTAGCGAGTTAACAATAATTTTACTACCTAAAGTGCCCCTTTCCATGATATTGATCCATAGCATCTACAAGGTTGCTTTCTGGTTGCAATTATTAAAGACGTACACCAACGACTATGACTCACTCTATTTCAAGAGCGACCCCGGGAACATTTTGAATGTAACCTTCTTAACATACTTTGTGTTTACTGGTTAGCCTATGGTTTAGAAGAGGTCTAATCTGGTTAGAACGTATCCAAGACCCTGGAGCCATTAGAGGATTGCGTTGCAATTGTCTTAGATTTAAAAAGAAGCCTAATTTGGTTAGCTTTGAACCAAGACCCTACAGAAGGTGTCTAAATGGTAAGTGGTATCATTAAGGCCAGTGTGAGGGTATTGGTACCCACGCATAAAACTACTCTCATGATTCAGCCCTTCTCGAATTGGGTCAATCTGCTGTTCATATAAAATCGATTCATTCTCCTTTGTGTGGTAGTTGTATTTGCCAGTGTCAAGGCTTGCCAGGATCATCTTTTTTTGTCTTTTGGATTAGCTACCTCTTTGATTGACATTGGTGGTTATACGGGTTTGCAACTGCATACATGTTTCTGGATTAAATTACCTCTTTATATTTTCTGTTTTCACATGTCAACTGTATACTTTGTGGTCCAAACACCAAAGATTTCTGTCTAGTTTTAATCATGCTTGTTTGCTGATGAAAATGGACTCAGAGTGATAATACAGAGACTGTAAAGGATTTGAATTTTTGAATTCTCTGTTCTTAGCATTCTAAGAGATGTGTTGCTACTGAACTTCATCTAGAAATTGTTTTAAGTTATAATTTAAGCTTTCTGTCGTGCTCCAAAGTGTGAATGCATCTGGCTCAAACACACTCCTTACTTTGCAAAAGTGTCATAGTTAGCAGTATTAACTTATTATTGGGATTTAACCTATAGTGTTAATCAGGAAATATATAGGATGATGCATTTATAAGGAAAAGGGAACCAGAAAAAAGGGAACAAACCAAAATATAAATTATAATACTATCAGCATGACCGAAAGAAACCTTTTAGTAAACTGGGGCAAGGCTGCTTATAGACCTTCAAGTTTTTATAGTGGGATGCATTCTAGATCATTGCCGTCATTTACTTTTCTGTTACATGGTAAGATTGTTTCTTCTGTGGAATTAACTGCTGAGATTGTAATTCTGTGGAACCACATGTAGGTTAGCTGCTTTGGGAAAGAGAGCGAGTCTGACAAAGGTGATCATTGGAGGTGTGTTGTAATTACAATTTATGTCCTGTTGGTTCATTCATCTCCATTAAAGTAAACTTTCCCGAGTATATGCTATTATTATTTATTGGAAACTACAATATTTTTCAGACTTTTAGTTGAAGGAACGGGAAAAACGTGGAGGAAAGACCAAAGGGTTCGGCTTCAGCATGAAGTTACTGGTGTTTATCTTCATAGCCACAAGAAGAAGTACGGCATGGGCCAGCAAGAGGTGAGGAGGATATGTTAATAACCTTTTTTTTTGTTTTTTGCAATTTAATATCCGTACTTCTTTTCCAAGAGTTATTGGATACCTTTGATATTGAAAATGCTATTTTGTTGCATGTTCCCTCTTATATTCTGGAAGTGGAAAGTGGCCATCCCTGAGAGCTTTACTTTTGAGGAGCTTCTTAGGAGTATTGTTTCACGTAAGGCATGTCTGGATTGGGAAAAATTGCATTAAGGGGTAATGAAGATAAGTCAAAGTGAATGAATTTAGAGATTAGGTGATGGTAGGAGGGATAATGTGGTGGTAGTGCTAGGAGGGAGGACGGAAAGATGATTATTACCCTCATTTGGAGGAATACGTTACCCTAGTGAGATGATACGTAACTATTACCTTCAAATTGAGGGTCATAATTCCACCACTTCCCCCTCATCTTTACATAATCACTACCTCATGCCATATGCCACCATCTCCATCTACCTTCATTCACTTCATTTTTTCTTTAGTTACCCTTTAATACATTACACTTAATCCAAACATGCTCTTAGAACTTCAATCAATGCAGAGGGTTAATGGCTTTTATATGGTGGTATATCATGAAAATTTGTGAACAGAAGGTGCTTGTATCTAAGTGAAAGTTTGCATCAATTAAGAAAGTACGATTGTTATGGGACCCACACGCAGGGAAATTATGAAACAACCTAATAGATCATGAGACTAAATTTAGCTAAATACCCACTCTTAACTCTAAATCAGGCTGTTTTCTTATATCCGAAGAAGATCATGCTTGTTTGTTGAAATTTTTTTGTTCTTTCATCCTTTGTCTTACTGATCAAACTGTCCTAAACCCAGAATCTCTCTCGGGCCTCAGCTATTGCACAAACACTAACCACAAAAGTCTTTTATGTTATCGCGTAAGCAGGTTTGTGGGGTGCTAGACAAGCACAGTGATAATGTTTGGACTGCAGCTGAGGGTGTTTACCTCCCTGTGAATGATACCAAATACGACGCTTAGCAACATCGCGGAATATACTATTAGCATAGACATACATATCAATCATATACCAATCTTTTCAAACAAGCACATGTTATATATGATGCTTGCAATTGCATCCAACTTGACTGTCAATTCTCAAGCAAGTGCTTCTACAACCAAGCATTGTGTACTGATCATAATCTTTATAGCTTTTTAAACTTGTACTCCCTTTTCTTTTTTTATGAATTTCCTTTTGTTTGTAACGTCACATCGTATTAGAGACAATTGAACATAGTTTGGTATTATCACTGATTTATATTGGCTCTGGACCATATGCTTTCTATTATTGAATCTTTTTCTCCTTGGTTTCACCAATGCTTTAGCCTCTTGAAATTGTAGAATTGTATGTCATGCATCAAGGCTTTAGCATCCAGTTTCTCTCACCTGTCATCTGATTCTGCCTGTGGTGTATAGCCGGTAAAATAGACCCGTACCCGTTGACCGACCCGAATACCCAACTTGAGACCCGTGTTTACCAGAAAATAACGACCCGAAATAGAACTGAAACCCGAAATAACCTGACCCGAAAGTAAGTAGACCCGAATGAACCCGAATCTACCCGACCCAAAAAGTGGCCGACCCGAATTGACCCGATAATGATGACCCGAATCCGACCCGAAAAGTTGTCATATTAGTTACTTTTTAAACAAATTTAAGGAACAAATTGTTATGAATTACTATATATGACTTAGCCACTACCCATTAATTATTTCACTTACTCTTATTAGTCTTATATGTGTTTTATTTATTTGATAGATTAGAAACCCGATTTAACCCGACCCGATCTATCCCGAAATTTAATGGACCCGAGATTGACCCGTTCCCGAATCACTAGAATGCTCTGCATATGATGAAAACTCCACTCCTAAATTCTCATATACTTCTTTTAGAAGTATAAAACTTATATGGAACTGGTCCACACTAATTTAGTGTGGACCTAATGCTAATTCATGTGATTTATGAAAAAAAAGGTCTTTATATAATTTAAAGATGAGTTGATATAGATTGTAAAGGGTGACTATATGAGAAAAAAATATTACCATATCACAAAGTGAAAATTCATTATGATAAAGACACTAGGTCATAATATGTCTTGTCTTAATTGGGTGAAATTTTTGACCAACCATACATTCATTGTGACAAGGTTGTACAAACTCGGACTAATTATATGCCTTTTGCCTTTTATAACACTTCGAGATCGTGCAAGTGCTTACAAAGGTTTTGTTGTGTTTTACCAATTATAATCTGTAGTTTACGAAATTCATGATCGATTCCACCCTATGATGCCCAAAAAGGTACTTGGTTCTTGCATCTTTCAAAAAATAACATGTTCTCTCTCCTCCTTCCTTTCCTTACCCTTGGCCTTTTCTCATTTCCTTATGCCTTTTTTTCAATGAGTTGAATATGCCCCTAATAGCATATCTTTTTTTTTTTGACATTGGCTAATCATTATACTAACTATCAGAACTAAAAACAACAATAGTTAACTCCTCCCTTCAAAAAAAAAATCAATTTAAATCCAAACTCCCTCTATTGTATATTAGTGTATCCATTTGCTTTTATTTTGTTAATTAGTCAAATATATGTCTCATAATCGCCGATAGCTTTAAAATACATAAAGAAATTTATAGAGGCCCGATAAAACGATTTTTTTTTATCTATATTAGAAATAGATAGAAAATAAATTGTTCATATTTCATAAACTCTTGTCTTAAAAAAAATGAGTACACTACTATACAAATAAGAGTAAATAAAACCCCTTTCTTGAATATTAAACAGAAGTATTAGAAAATATCCAACGAAACAATGACCGAGATATTTGTAGTCTGTTTTTGTGAAATTATGAACCAAACATTCCCTAAATAGGCAATCACCCAGCAAGTTTAGGCCCAAAAGGCTAGTACTCTACACTTTATAGGCCAAAATGGAGGAGGGGCCCATTAAAGTGTGAACAACAGAGGCCCACTTCTAACAGCTGACAAAGGCACATGATCATCACTTTCTAGATATGGACATCATGCATTCATTCATTTACGGCCACCTTCATTGCCTCTCTCTTCTTTTATATTTAAGGTTTCTTATTATTGGCCATTAAAAAGTTACATTTTGTTAGTTGAATACTTGAATTATGATGTTAACTTTCATTAAATCTTCCATTTCTCCAATTGCACAACAGCACAAGTGTGGGAAAGACTTGCTGATCATTGTCTTATAAGTTAACTATAAACTTTTAGACATTGATTAAATGAAGGGTCCATAATAATGTTATATGTCTAGTCACTTATTCATTCCTTATCTAGTTAAAAACATATTTGTCGGTGAGATACATCATATGCCAAATTGTGGCCAAGTTAGGTTGAGATCACCCTTTCATCATAATGCATCATATGCCAAATTGTGTCCAAGTTTTTCTTTTTTTTTTTTTTGTTTTGAAAGAAAAAAAAAAACTTGGACACAATTTGGCATATGATGCATTATGATGAAAGGGTGATCTCAAAATTGTGTCCAAGTTAGATAACTTGAGACCACCCTTTCATCATAATGCTATCCTAATTTCAAATCGCAATATCAGCATAATTCTAAGAAGAACTAGATATTATGAAGACCAACGTTCAGAGTCGATCAGACCATATTTGAGTGATGAGTAAAGTTTATTAAGGTCATGTTATTTTAGATTTTATATTTGTTTACACGTATTCTAATCAGATTAATTAATATAGTAATACTTTGTCTCTTCGAAATCGATGCAATATTTTCCTTTTCAAAGAGTTGCAAGATAAATGTAACAATTCTATCCGTGATTTTTTTTGCTTACTTTATCTTATTATGATGTCCCCTCAAAATCTTTTTTGTTCTAATCTAAGCACACATGCATCCATTTGCAATACCTTGTCTTTTCTACCTTTTCGCAATTCTATTAAAACTTGTGCATACCCAAAATTGTATCTTTAGAAAATAAAGAAAGTATAAATTTTAGAATAAAGCCCTAATCTAATTTTGTAATTCCGAGGACAAATTGAATTTGTTGAGGCACTTAGTATTACCGTATCCACATATTTCAAAATGAGTCTCATAGTTCACTTGTTCATTTATCACTCAATGAATAATTTAACCCAAGAATAAAAGTTCTACTTAGTTGGTTGGAAGCCCTCCTTCCCGCATGTGATAGGGATCCGATTCTTGCCTTGCAAAGTGGAATCTCCGGACTCCAAAGTCCCCCACTTGCAAAGGATCGTCATCTTACCTAGAAAAATAAATAAAGATTTTCACCCTTTCTTTTTTACCTTCTCTTTTTAGCGAAACCAACATATAGACTGGGTGCAAGTATAGTATTATGACAAATATGAAGAAGAGCAAATCATGATAAATCTGTGAAGAAATATATTTCAACTAAAATATAGGAATTTCCTTCATTTGCAAATGATTGCGGCACTTGTGTTTTTTCTACAATCTCTAATACATAACATTTTGTCATTCATTAATATACTAAATTAAGAAAATTACACACATTGATATTAATATAACATAAACTCACATGGTACTGTTATATCTTATATATGTATTATCAAACATGTTATAAGTTTAAAGAACTACTCTCCTTCGACCAATCAAACTTATTTATCACTTAAAACTTTTATCTAATTAAAGATAATAATAGTATAAATGCGTGTTGAAACTCGGAAGTTTGAAAAAAGCAATTTGGTAAAGTATTAGAGAATGGAGCTAAGTAGATGTAGTTATGTCTCAAGATATATTATGTGACCTAAATTTTAAGTATTCCCCTTGAAGCAAACCTTATGAGTTTGAGAGTCTTCCGTCTTGGCCATACCAATAACCAATTGGTCGTACAAAACTACTTCCTCCGTCTTTTTTTAGTTGCTACATTTACTTTGAAGACACGTACACGAAACATGTGGGGACAATTGAAAGAGAAAGAATAAAGATAAAGTAGTTGTTCCGGTATGGAATAAATGCTTGGGAGTGAACCAGTATCTCCTTAGTATAATAAGTCGGTTTGATGTCCCGCAAGATAGAACACGTAAACTAACCTCGGGGTTGATCCGGAGGAACGCCCTCCGATGCCTAAGTCGGTAAAGGGAGTAAAACCAGGTATATCTCAATTAGAGATATTAGTATATGTGAACGTACCTTATGACTCGGATCATTGGGTATTTATAGAGTCGGTGTCACAGCGGCCCCAAGCGAGATGGGACACTGCTCATATTGGTTGGATACTTTTCTATCCTCTCTTAATACTTATCTTTGCCCATAGGCGCATCAAGCAAGTATTTGATCAACGCGGCCCATTTGGCAACGGCCCAAGTGATTAACACCGATTAAGTATCTGAATGTGGCCGGCATAGCACGGATGCCGGTATCAAGCTTGACTCATTTCTAGTCAACGAGACTTCCCTGACTAAATGGATCATGACGGTCAACAGCGGTCTAACCGGACCGGTAGGGAACTTGGACAACCCCCATACAGTAGTTGTCTTTTTGTGTGATGAAGACAAAAGTAATGGTATAAAGGTAAATAATATGTATGGCATACTAAAAATTAGAAATATTTGGACTAAAGATATAAAAAAGATATATCTAAATGAGTAAAAAAGACGGAGGGAGTACAAAAGACGTGAACTTACGCTACGATCTTCGGTACCGGGTACTCCCGACTCCCGAGTACCTAAATTCTGCTAATTTTGACAAAATGGCCTTGAATTATGGTACGCACACTAACCAACCAATGCTTTACATGTTGCCCCTGACTAAGTTGGACTTTCGCTTTCTATAGCAGTTTCTAAGTCATCCTTTTCACACATGTAACATGTTAATTCCTTCTATTAGTACTTCTTACGATGTACTTTAACCACGGATTTTCGTTAAAGGCAGATTTCCCCTGTTAACATTTTTAAACAAGCGAATCAACTACATTCGTACTATACAAGATTTCCCATCGCCAAAAGGGGAAAAAATGAACGGAAATTATGAGCTTTAAAAAAAATGCGCCTATGGGCGGTTTGTTTGCTCCAATTATCAATAATCGATCCCAGTATAATAATAAGATTTTATTCGGTGTGACATATTTTAACATAACTTTAAAATCCCCCCTGATCTTATCGAACTTAGAAGCTTATCCCTCTTCTGTCTTAAATTGAAAACATAAAAATCCGAGAAAGTAGTTCATGATTTTTATTAGAATCCATAAGTTATAATTAATCACAAATTCGAGATATGAAATACAAAGACAAATTCAAGCTCAACATATGTCAAATTAATAAGTAAACAAATTGCTTTATTTTCTTGTTTTCTCTTCTACAAATCTCCTCATACTCGCGTACTTGTATTTGAATGAGCTCCGCTTCTCGCTTCTTTCGTTCCCATTTGCACTATCTTGACATGAGCCGTCCATCTTTAGACTTGTTATTTCTTCCCCATTCTTGGGCCCAAGGTCTTTGATGATACATAAGTAAGTGTTATTTTCCTTTGTCATCGGAACTCACAATCCCATTTGTCAAAGAACCTTATTCTCAAAAGCAAATGTCTCCATTAGACAAAATCTAGGCAACAACAGAAAATTATGAATCATTCATTAAGACCATAAATCCATAATTCAAATCAAAATTGTTCAACACAATTAATTCAACACAAAATCGTCTCGATCCTAATGTCATTCAAAACAAAAAAATGAATTCAAATTGTGAATTATAAATTGAATTCACCTCGAATTTTTCGGGAGTAAATCGCTTGGTTTGCGAAGAGGGCTGCGGAAGAAAGAATGTCCACAACGACGGCGGGGAGGGGAACATCCAGGGGAGCACCAAACCGCGGCGATGCGAAGGCGAGAGGGAGAGAATGGCTTGTGCTAAGGAGGTGCGACATCGGTGCGAAACACTGTGCAAATTGGGAGAGAGGACCCTCCCCTTCAATCTTCGAACTCGGGCGATTGTTGTTAATGGAGTTTAATGGCTGGTTCGGAGAGCATGAAGGGAAGAATTGGGACTCCATTCCTCCTTCAACCTTTGGATTCGGGTGGTAGTTAATGGAGTTTATTGTGTTGGTTCGGAATGTGTTGGTTGAGAAGGGAGGAAGGAAGAAGACGCCAAGGGGGGTGGGTTAGATTTTTGGGGTAAAAACTTGAACTTCAATTAACATGGACCACTTTGCATAAATGATTGTTTCGCCTAGATTGGTAAACTAAACCCATAGGCAAAAATAGGAAGCAATAAATGAACGGAAACATTATTTTTCCAAGTTTTAATGGTAAACTGGTATTCATTGACTCTAGACCATTTTCAAAATATTCCTAACATGAAAATTTCTCTAGGGTTACTATTAATTGTCTAACTTCGTTTATAAGGTTTAGTGTTATTTTAAAGAAGGTCAATAAGTGAGCGTCACCTTAAAAGAAAATTTGATTTAGAGGTTAATAATTTCTCAAAAATACAATAGAAAAGGTTTACAAATATAATGTAAAGACGGCCACATTATTCCAAAAGAAAAAACTAAACAACTAAATGATTGATCATTTGATGAAAAAAAAACGAAATGCATATTGGCACTACTACCTTATTAGTTGAACCTTATTTTTTTTGTAAGGACGGTAAAGTAAAGTCAATAAACCTAATTGTTTCGAATGATCACCACTAAATGTACATCTAATAATTTGTCGTACAGAGCCTAAAGAATCATCTTAACAACTTCAAAGTTATGAGGAAGAGGTGGTAACTCCCTGTACTATCTTGCCGATTTAGGGCTTTGCTTAAGGTTCAAATCTTCATTCCAACAATAAGTTGCAGAATTTTTGTTCTTGTGTTCGACCAATTATCTTACCTAATTGAAAAAGCCATCATCATAATTCTGAACTTGAAACAAGCTTGAAGCTCAGGCGGTGAGCATCACCATCTTTTCGAGAATTTATCCGGGGATTGAGTGCGGAAGGAGAAAGTAACTAGGGAGGGCCTTTGGGTTGTTTCTTAAGAGAGGACATCCCACAAGACTAGTTTCCCTTGTCCCAGAAACATGATAACAGATTCAAACCAAGAAAGAATGCGCACTACTTGAGAAAAAAGGAAAGCAAAAGAGTAAGCTTATTCTTGAAAAGGTCGTGGGTAGGGACCTTGAAGTGATGCTATGGACCCTCAAATAATAAATCAGTGAACAACTTGTGAATGAAGCAGGCAAAACTAGGCTAGAAATCTGGCTGTAAGACACTTGAATGATAAATGATAGTATATCTGTATTGGCTCCTCTTGGGCACTATATGTCCAAATCATTGAAGTTGATTAGAATTATGACCAATTAACATTAGCCTCTTAAACCTCCAGAGATTTTGAGGAGACAATTCCACTAGATCTCATTATGTCCAGATGTAACATGTGGATTGTTATGGTATGCAATATTAATATCCTTGAAAGAGGGAACTGTTGAAAAGTTCTATTTTGAAAATAAAAACTTTAATTAAAGGGTCTACTATTGGTCTATTATATAGTACGTATAGTTTGAGAAAGACAGAGTAATATCTCATTATGAGTTGGTTAGAATCTCAGGTGCGTGACTTCTAAATCTTTATTGTTCCAAAATGGACGTAACACGTATTACTTGAAGTGTTACATCTATTTTGGAACTAAGGAAGTACAACTTAATCAAAATATAGTATGTATAGTTTGAGACAGACGGAGTAGAAGAGTTTCCTCGAAGCTTCACGAAGCTTGAAATTTAACATCTAAATAAGAAAATGTTTAGTTGACAATCCAAACACACGCTAGCACTTCTCTAGCACTAGCACTAGACTTGGCAAAACTAACCTAAACCCGATTGCATAACCCAAATCCAAACTGTACCGAAAATACCTTGATATCATGACCTAATTTTGGCCCGAACCTAAGAGTAAGAGGACTAATTTATTATAATAACCTAATTAAAAATATGACTAACACGACCTTGACTGAGCCTGATTTGAATGATCCATTTGCGACCTATAATGGAAACTGCATACAAGATGCTCCCATTGAAGTTAACCAGCCAACCACTGCACAAATGCTCCAAAATTTATCAAGAAGACCAAAGTTGACAATCTCTATCTATGAGCTGGCTGCTCGCTATCTAAATGCATGTGTATATTGTCAAAGACCTCATTATCTCATTTCAGTTTAGTGGTAGTTCACATGACTACATGTCTACATTGTAACAATTTAATTCTTTGGCTGTAGCTATAGTTTAGTGATTCCAAGACTAGAGACCTAACTATTATTTAAATATGCGTGAAAATTAACAAATTGTAGTAATCTATACCACATTAAACATAGGTGCTGCTGTTAAAGTTCAACCTATGTTCATGACATTACATCATTAAAAACAGGGAATTGAAATAAAAATAGACATAAGTAAGCAAGTGAACAAAATAGTTCAGGGCATTATCATATTAACACAGATCTAGAAGCATATTTACAGCTAAGCAAAATCAAGTACTTGTATATAAGAAAGCAGAGAGAAAATGGGAACTGACAGTTATTAAGGGTGAAAATAACCTGCTCCCCAGGACCCCATGTGCTACATCTATATAAATATTTACCCAGAGAAGAAGGAAGAAGCTCAAGCTCAAGCTCTGCACTTTTGTTGTGCTTTAATTACACATTCAGCAGCCTAGATTCCTCTCCTTTGTGTACCATTTCCTTACCAAAAATCTTGCTCTCTTAATCTGCAACATGTTAAAAACATAAACTCAGTAAAAGATAACATATTTAAAGTGTAAAATAGTCCAAATCATTCAGAGATAACAATGCATTTAGTTAGGCCATTGCTTTTTTGACTTATTTTCGCTTTGGTTATTCTCTCGCATTCGGCTTCCTCGAATTCAAAAGAACGGGGCCTTAATACTTCAAAGAATTAGATCTTAATTAAAGAGGGTAATCGTACGAGATTCATTAATGTACGCGTTTTAGATTAGATGCACATAACCAAAGCTTTCACATAGTTAATCAATCGGTTAAGGAGGACGGCAACTATTAAACACACAAGAAAACGACTCGCGGCTTTATGCAAGAAAATGAATATTGGATAGAATTCAAGAAATGGTCCCTTCATTGAAAGCAAGTGCATATAATTTTGGTGATTAACGTTGCTTGCCAAAAGTATCGGGCAAATACAACAAACTTTTGAAGAACATAATGCATTGCATATGGCAGTTATCTCCCTCAAGAAATAGAAAGACTGAAAGCTATTTAATTTATTCCTTTAGTTATTCATTAATGATAAGGACACTACTATACAAAGATCCTCTTGGCTCTTGAGAACCTCGACGCTAAATGGTACCAACATGTTTACTACTACAGTCTACACTAACCAAACATGGATACCAAACATAACTAATCTATATGAACATAGAATTTCAGTATAATACCACCATTACAAGCTGCAAGAGAACATTGATGCAATGTAATTTTGAGAGAACACTAACTCGTTCTTATTGCTAATGCTCGGGAGAGTATCTTCATCTCTAATAATCTCAAAAGGGCAAGCTCTTCGATGTTGAACTCACAGTGAGAGACTTGAGATGTTCCGAAGGAACAAAATCTTGGGGCAAGTTGGCCCTCTTGACAATTCTTTTCATGTTACTCTGCAAACTTTGCTGAACTAATTGCTTTACCGCTTTTTTCTCTTCGCTCATCATATCTTCCTCTTCCTTGTTTAGATTGATGGTAGATGAGGAAGACCCACATATCGGAGCAGAAACAGCAGCACTAGATTTACCATTAATAAAGCTCCGAGAAACTTGCTTCCCCTTGTCTATCCTCAAACATTCCAATATCCTCGACGCCCTTTTCTGTGCTAATGTGCTACCCAGAAGCGTTAATTCAAGCAATGCTGATCCAACCCCAGCTTCTATCATAGTTTGCCTATCCTTGTAAGATTTATGAGCCATCACCATTATTATGTAAGATGCTTTTTCTTGGCACCCCGGCGAGTCTGTCCAGTTCAAAACATCAATCAAAATCAGGAAAACATCCGTGGTACTGCTGATTGCTCTCCTGCCTTCCGAGGTTGAAACTACATTGCTTAAGATCGAAAGGATTCTCTCACTCACTTCCATATCACCCAACATGCTTATCAGGTAACGAATCAAATTAGTCTCAAGAATCAACACGATGTTCGATGGTGATATAGAGAGATTGTAAAGTGCTCTAAGCGCGTCTTGCCTTGTTTGTGAGCTGGATTTCTTCTCAGGGTCCTCGAGAATGCCTACTAGAAAAGGGATTGCCCCGGAAGCTCCAATAATCGGCTTATTTGAATCCAAAGCACTCAATGCGAGAAAATTCGCAACAATAGCTTCCGAAACAGCCGGTTTTAAAGACCCATTAGAGGACTCAATCTTCTTTAGCATCTTATCAACTGCCCCTGCTTGAACTATAGCTGCTTTATTCCTGTACAAAATTACCAGCACCAATATGTTAATACTAATGATGAAATTTGGTTATTGACCCAAAAAAAGAAAAAAATCACAACATTCACTCACCAAACAAGTGAGACCAAACTCAAAAGTAAAATCCATATTTTCCACAAGCATTTCTCTTTACAGTTGAAAACAACAGCACACAGCACATTAAACAACGGAATATAGCCAGAAAACAGCAGAATTCAACAGTAGTAAACGTCCAAAAAAATATAGTAAGATTGAAAACAAAAACTCCAATTCACCCACATGAAAACAACCAAAGAAGAACAGAGTTCCCCATAGTACTGTACAAAAAAATTCTCCACTAAACACACTCACTCACTTTATTAATTTACTCATCTTTTTACCTTTTTTAGTTATCCCCCTGACTTCCCAGTGTCATTAATCATCCCCCTTTTCCGCCATTTTTTTTACCCTAAATTCAACAATGAACATGCATTTAATCTCATCAAATCAAAAAACCCAGAAAAACCCAAAAACCAAATCAACATGCATTTAATCTCATCAAATCAAAAAACCCAGAAACCAAATCAACGTGCATTTAATCTCATCAAATAAAAAAACCCAGAAAAACCCAGAAACCAAATCAACAGAATCATTCAGATTTCCCAAAAAGATTAACATGCATTGCATTAAATTTAATCAAACAAACTTATTCATCCAAAATAAAAATCGAAGACACTCACAAATCATTCCCAATGCCCAAATTAAGCAGCGCGTAAAAACCTTGAATCAGAGATCCATCATCATCATCATCATCATGATCATGATCAAGCATGGAAACCAAAGGAGGAATAGCACCAAGCATAGCCAAAGTAGACCTCGCATCACAATCTTCCTTAGCAAAACTTCTAACCAACTTAGCGCCATTTTCTCTCTCCTCAACATTCTGCAACATCCTCACCGCCGCTCTCAACTTCTCCAACCTCTCCTCCTTTCTTCTCACCACCTCCACATCTTCTTCTTCTTCCTCTTCAACTTTCTCTCTCCTCCCAGAAGAGCACGACGATGACGACAAGTTCAGGAGATCCACCAGCTTCCCCGACTCGAACCGGGCCGGGCCGGCGTCGGGCTTGGGCTTCGGGTCGGGTTTCTTGGGGTCGTTGTTGGCGTTTTTAGTCTTGGAGTAGCCGCCACCGCAGCTTACGGTGGCGATGAGTTTGCGGAGAGAGAATGAATTCCAGATACGATAATGGTGGTTGTGGTGGTGGTTGGGAGAAGAGTGGTTTAAGATGAGAGATCCGACGTCGTTTCGAGGTGGATGACATTTCGCCATTTTTATATATTATTGATGATGACTCTCTTATAGAAAGGATAGTAGTACATTGCAGAAGAAGCGGAGATAGGGGTTGTTTGGGGAGGAGGTATTTAAGGAGGGGGGAAATTATATGTGGGAGCTTTTTTTTCTTTTGTTTTCTCAGTGGAGTGGAGTGGAGTGGAGTGTGGAGGAATGGGCGAGGAGAGAGAGAGAGGAAGAGGAGGAAGGAGGAAGGAGGAAGGAAATGGAGATGTTTTATTTTATATTGAATTTGTGTAATTATATATTGAGTGTGGAGTTAGTGTATTTACTATTTAAGGCTTTGTTTGGGTGCTTCGCTAAGCTGACAACATGACATCATCATAGGTTTTTTTCTTGAAAATGTTTACGGCTTACAGGTTACAGCTTGGTTTTGTTTCCAATTATAGGAGGGAAAGGGGAAGAAAGAGAATAAGGGGGTCGTCTTTTAGACTGCTGAGAAATTGAACCGAATTGCGAGAAATTAAGCACAGAAAGTAATTGAATTGAAGCTGAAAATAAAGTCTTAAAGAAAAAGGGTTTAAAATCAATTGAATAGTAAAATAATTTCGTACATATGAAAGTCAATTAAGTTAGTTGGTCAAAGTCTTCGATTAAATTTTGACTATATTATTTGCCCTTGTAATTCTCTCTCTACACACAATAAAAAAGAAATTTCGTCTATTGAAAAATGAGATTAGAGTTTCTTGTTAACCACAACAGAAGAATAGAGTTTTTACTATAAGCATTTTTAAGGTACGATGATGAATAATTGCTTCTTTTGTCTAAAACAAAGATAACCCCAATTTGTGAAATGAAGGTAGTATTATATATAATCTTTATTTTATTTTATTTTTGAAGTGAATTTCATTCTTTGTTTTAATTAGTTTGAATTGATATGATCTTTTACCAACTTCCAGGGGAAGAACGAAAAGGAAATAATTATAATGTGTGTGTGTGAAATGAATCCGAATATAGATTCTATCATTATTATCTTATATACCTTATTTCGAAGGAAATATCAAGATTTCATATTTATGAATTATCACAATTTTTATCGATCTTCTCAAAATAATTCCAACTTTGGATAATTTCGAATTATTCGAACTTGTAGGAGGACTTTATCAAATTCATCCAAACTGTTGATTTTATTTCCATTACTAATCCATTTTGAGTATATGATACATGTAAAATAACAGTTCATATTATATTGAAAAGCGGATGAAAGTTGAGAATATTTATACTAATTTTTCTATTTAATAATTGAGACGTTGTTCTTTTGAATTTGAATTGAACTAAATGAAATGAATTGAACCGAAGTGAGTTGAATTGAACCGAACTAAAGCTGTGAGATTAAACTAACTAAAGCGAACCGAATTGAAATTAATTGAACTAAACTAAGATTGTGCCCAAAAGAACAAGGTATGAGTTTGGCATTTATATAGAACACTTAAATCTTATAAAAGAAATATTAAATTTTTATTGCCTACCCTAAATATTTATTCTTGATCATATTCATTTTTGATACACTATTGTCTATTGATAAAAAGTTGTTACAACCAATAGAGTTGTCGGTTTGGTTAATAAACTAGTTGGTTGAATGAAACAACCGAAATTTGAACTAAATTAAACCGAATTAAGCGAACGGGAGTAATCGTAACCAAGCGAAAAATTTGCCGAATCGAAATCGAAATAAGCGTAAATGAAAAACCAAAACCGAACTGCAAACCGAATTGAAACAAAAGCGTAATCGAAAATAACGGTGAAAAAGCGAAAAGTTGATCGATCAACCGAACCGAACCGAATATTTAATCGAATTAACCGAACCGATTCAAATTGAAGCTGGACCCGGATTGAACCGAAACCGATTTAAACGAAACAGTTCTAAACTAAATTTTAAGCGTACCCGAACCGAATTTAGATATTACCCAAATTCATGATAGTACTCCAATTCATAAATTTTATCGTGATAATTTTGTATTAGTACTCTCACAATTAAATTTATCATGATATTTTTATTGTTATTATATAAATTTATGACAATATAGCTTTATTTCGTGATAAATTGATCATGATATTTTCAAATCCATCAAACTTTTACAAAAATATCGGATAACTTGTGATCGAATTACACTTGCTAAATTAATGTATTGTTTTTTTGGTTTGAAGTTCAAGAAATTTGGTAATTATTATTTTGTGAATGTGGGATGAAATGTGTAATATGAGAATGAAATAAGTGTGATTAAAAGGGGGTGATGTTTGAAAAGAATTTTTATATTGAAATAAGTGTGAAGGAGGAAGGAAATGGAGATGTTTTATTTTATATTGAATTTGTGTAATTATATATTGAATGTGGAGTTAGTGTATTTACTATTTAAGGCTTTGTTTGGGTGCTTCGCTAAGCTGACAACATGACATCATCATAGGTTTTTTTCTTGAAAATGTTTACGGCTTACAGGTTACAGCTTGGTTTTGTTTCCAATTATAGGAGGGAAAGGGGAAGAAAGAGAATAAGGCGCCGTCTTTTAGGCGTGAGAAATTGACCCGATTGCGTAAACCGGCCTAAGAAAGTAATTGAATTGAACGAAAATAAGTCCAAAAAGAAAAAGAGTTTAAAATCAATTGAATAGTAAAATAATTTCGTCTATATGAAAGTCAATTAAGTTAATTGGTCAAAGTCTTGATTAAATTTTGACTATATTATTTGCCCTTGTAATTCTCTATCTACACACAATAAAAAGAAATTTCGTCTATTGAAAAATGAGAATAGAGTTTCTTGTTAACCACAACAGAAGAATAGAGTTTTTACTATAAGCATTTTTAAGGTACGATGATGAATAATTGCTTCTTTTGTCTAAAACAAAGATAACCCTAATTTGTGAAATGAAGGTAGTATTATATATAATCTTTATTTTATTTTTGAAGTGAATTTCATTCTTTGTTTTAATTAGTTTGAATTGATATGATCTTTTACCAACTTCCCGGGGAAGAACCGAAAAGGAAATAATTATAATGTGTGTGTGTGAAATGAATACTAAATATAGATTCTATCATTATTATCTTATATACCTTATTTCGAAGGAAATATCAAGATTTCGGCCCTGTTCTTTTGAACTTATTTTATTTTGGTTGAACCGAACTTATTTTTTTGAACCGAACTTATTTTTACTTATTTCGCTGAACCGAACTTATTTTTACTTATTTTCTTTGAACCGAACTTATTTTGGCTGAACCGAACTTATTTTTTTGCGAACTGAACTTATTTTTCTTAACCTGAACTTATTTTTGTTGAATTAAAACTGTATTAACATAATATTATCAATACTTATTATTATAATAATCAATAAATATTAAATAATATTATCAATACTTATTATTATTATTTTATTATTTTATAATAATAAATAATAAATAATAAATAATAAATAATAATAAAAATAATAAATAATAATAATAAATAACAAATAAAAAATAATATAACAAATAATAAATAATAAATAAAAAACAATAAAAAATAATATTAATAATAAAAAATAAAAAATATTAAATAATAATAAATAGTAGTAATAAATAATAATAATAATAAATAATAATAATAAATAATAAATAATAAAAAATAATATTAATAATAATAAATAATAAATAATAAATCATAAAAAATAATAATAATTAATAAATAATAAATAATAATAATAATAATAAAAATAAAAAATAAAAATAATAATAAATAAATAATAATGATAAATAATAATAATAATAAATAAATAATAATAATAAATAATAAAAAAAAAATAAATAATAAAAAATAAATAATAAATTATAAATAATAATAAAAAATAATAAATTATAAATAATAATAAATAATAAATAATAAATAATAAATTATAAATAATAATAAATAATAAATAAAAAATAATAAATAATAATAAATAATAAATAATAATAATAATAATAATAAATAAATAAATAATAGATAATAAATAATAATAATAAATAATAATAATAATAATAATAATAATAAATGATAAATAATAAATAATAAAATAACAAAATAATTATAATAATAATAATAATAATAAATAATTACAATAATAAATAATAATAATAAATAATAAATAATAAGTAATAATAATAAATAATAATAATAATAAATAATTACAATAATAAATAATGATAATAAATAATAAATAATTACAATAATAAATAATAATAATAAATAATAAATAATAAGTAATAATAATAAATACAAATTCATCGTTATTATAATTATAATATTAATAATAATAATAACAATAGTAATAGTAATATTGAAAACAAAAATAATAATTACGAAATTAGACAAGACAACTTATTTTTTTTGGAATCGAACTTATTTTGGTGAACCGAACTTATTTTTTTGAACCGAACTTATTTTGGCTGAATTGAACTTATTTTTTTTTGAACCGAACTTATTTTTACTTATTTTCTTTGAACCGAACTTATTTTTCTTTGAACCGAACTTATTTTTACTTATTTTTTTTGAAAATAAGTCAAAAAGAACGGGACCTTCATATTTATGAATTATCGCAATTTTTCTTGATCTTCTCAAAATAATTCCAACTTTGGATAATTTCATAATTATTCGAACTTGTAGGAGGACTTTATCAAATTCATCCAAACTGTTGATTTTATTTCCATTACTAATCCATTTTGAGTATATGATACATGTAAAATAACAGTTCATATTATATTGAAAAGCGGATGAAAGTTGAGATTATTTATACTAATTTTTCTATTTAATAATTGAGACGTT
The DNA here is from genome assembly GCA_947648045.1 of Beta corolliflora. NCBI lineage: Eukaryota > Viridiplantae > Streptophyta > Magnoliopsida > Caryophyllales > Amaranthaceae > Beta > Beta corolliflora. The sequence goes on from CANSZD010001455.1 coordinate 171,970, forward strand.
GTTCTTTTGAAATTTGAATTGAACTAAACTGAAATGAATTGAACTGAAGTGAGCCGAACCGAACCGAACTAAAGTTGTGAGATTAAACTAACTAAACGACCCGAATTGAAATTAATTGAACTAAACTAAGATTGTGCCCAAAAGAACAAGGTATGAGTTTGGCATTTATATAGAACACTTAAATCTTATAAAAGAAATATTTAATTTTTATTGCCTACCCTAAATATTTATTCTTGATCATATTCATTTTTGATACACTATTGTCTATTGATAAGAAGTTGTTACAACCAATAGTTTGTCGGTTTGGTTAATAAAGCTTGGTTGAATCGAAACAACCGAAATTTGAACTAAATTAAACTGAATTAAACCGAACTGGGAGTAATTGTAACCAAGCGAAAAATCTTTGAACCGAAGCGAAATAAAGCGTAAATGAAAACCAAAAGCGAACCGCTAAATCGAATCGAAACAAAGCTGTACCGAAAATAATAACAGTGGCGAAAAGTTGATCGATCAACCGAAGCCGAACCGAATATTTAAGCGAATTAACCGAACCGATTCAAATTGAAGCCTGGACCGAATCGAAAAGAAACCGATTTAAGCCGAAACAGTTCTAAACTAAATTTTAAGCTGTACCGAACCGAATTTAGATATTACCCAAATTCATGATAGTATTCCAATTCATAAATTTTATCGTGATAATTTTGTATTAGTACTCTCACAATTAAATTTATCATGATATTTTTATTGTTATTATATAAATTTATGACAATATAGCTTTATTTCGTGATAAATTGATCATGATATTTTCAAATCCATCAAACTTTTACAAAAATATGAGATAACTTGTTCTTTCAAAAAAAAAAAATATATGAGATAACTTGTGATCAGAATTACACTTGCTAAATTAATGTATCGTTTTTTTGGTTTGAAGTTCTAGAAATTTGGTAATTATTATTTTGTGAATGTGGGATGAAATGTGTAATATGAGAATGAAATAAGTGTGATTAAAAGGGGGTGATGTTTGAAAAGAATTTTTCCGAGCAACTTAGTGACAACTTTATAGATTATATTACATAATTGTTAGATATAGATTATATTATAATAATTTAATAGTGTTTAAGTTTATTGTTAGAAGACAAAAGTTCATAAGTTTTGTATAGACTATAAAATTGTCAAATATTGTCAAATTATAAATAGTCTTCACCAAAAAATGTGAGACAAAGCAAACAATAAGTAAGGGAAAATAAGGGTGTTGTTTGTTTTGGAAATCGATGTGGGACATTAATGATTTTTGTAAGTAGATGTTCAAAGTTTTGAAATGACTATAGCTTAATGATGATTACCTTAAATGGAGTATTGTTATCTCGAATAAGCTTATTACTAACATTGATACACTGATCTTATGCGAATTACAGCTTACTTACATTGATACATTTATCTTATCTTAAGAAGGAATTGTTTCAGTTCAATTAGATGTTTATTATTTTGAAATGAAATCCAAATAGAGAAAATGAACTGAAATGGTGTTTTGGATTCTTCAATACCTTATCGACTTACATCGATACATTAATCTTATTTAATAATTACTCAGCTATATAATAATTTGATTGTATTCACTTAAGTGAACTTGTATAAGTTATAACAAGCCTTAGTCAGTAATAGACCTTATAGTATACTACATATACGAATTTTCGCTTCATATCAGGATCTTACTAATAAGCAATAAGGTTTAATATGATATAGTACCAATAATTAACTACTTGTTTCAATTCAATTAGATGGTTTGAGTTTTGACAAGAATTGAACTTAAAGACTACTCCCTCTTATTCCAAATTGTAGAATATATCAGTAAAGTACACATATATCAATGTCACTTTCATACACGTTTTTGGGAAGTACAACTGGTTATTTTCGAGGCAAGTGTTGGACTACACTTATTTGGCACGTTAATTTTAGCCGAACCCGGTTTTTTGGCAAAAACCCGACACGAAGTTCCATTTTTCCCGAACAAATACAAGAATGTGACTAACTTCTACCCGAACCGATGCGATTATTGTCAAACTTATGTGATTTTCGTCAATAATCGAAATAAAGCGAAACGAAGCGAAAATAAGCGCAACGTGTTTTAACTGTTATGGATTCAACCGTTAGTTGGTTTAAGCTGTTCGGGTAAAAATTGTTTAAGCTGCAATCGACCGAATCGAAGCGGAAAGAAAAATAATCGAATCAAAGCGAACTGGAAAGTTTGTTAACCGAACTCGAACTGTTAATAATTTTAACTGTTGTAAACTGAACTGATATGAACTGAATTGTTTGGATATAACCATAACTGAACTGTTGAAATGAATTGACACCTAGTACCACTTACGTATGTGTAATATTTATTTTTGTTCATACTTCACTCCTCAAAATTCTTCACTGATTACTAAAAGTGTATCCCATCACTTCCACTTGATTCCATCTTCGATAAACTTTTTCCACTTCTTCTATCGTCTCTTAGATATTAGCTAGGTATATCTCGAAGCACGCTTGAGTTTTTACTAAAGTATGTGAAAATGTTTGATCATTTAAAAAGTAGAGCTCTAACAATGAAATTATTCAAATTATTTGTATTAATAAACTGATTTAAGTTTTAAGACAACCACCGATTATAAGACCTATACTTAAAGAGTTGTAACTTCTAAGCCATCCAACCATTCTTATTATGTTAAGAAGGGAATTTCAAACTTTAACTAAAAATTTCATGTCTGATCTCTAAACAACTTTCTTTCTAATTTTATCCATACGTGATACGCCAACTAGAACTCACTTTTCACAAAATAACCACTTTTTTTGTTCATGGAATATTATAAATAACGGAGGGGATAATAAGCACTGTATTTTATTTTACGCTGTTACAAGGAGAGGAAGATACAGGTGTTTCTGCCCTCTGCGGTTCTGGCGTTCTGCCAAACAGTGTCTAAACTTTTTCACCATGGGAGACAGGAAGGAATGGGGAGCGTATAAAGAAAGTTGCTAGCTACCCGGGTAAAAAAATAAAATAAAAGGGGGTTGAGATAAGAATTATTTTGAGACATTGGAATTTGGGACAACAAATTACAGTAAACATCTCGCCAATACTTTTTTTTTATAATATAAACACCTCAACATTATTACACTTAAAAATTTAAAATTAGTAGTAAATTAATGTACAGTTCGTCATCTGTCTTCAATTCTATGTAGTATGTACCTCATCCGTCTTTTAATATATCAAACTAGTATTTTGGTTCGGGTGATACCTCGAGTCAGTTACAATAACAAATTCTTTTCGTATTTTTCGTCCATTAAGAAATTGAAAAATTCACGTCATGACGTGATAAGTATCTAAAAGGTTTGAGTTTAAAATAAGGATTTTTTGTCAGAAATGACCTAAATACAAGTTTCGTAGGGAAAGACCTAATAAAATTTTTTTTGTCTAAAAGGACCTATTAAAATACTTTCGATTGTTAAGAGGAACCAGTTTATGAATTTTAGGTCAAAAAACTCAAAAAAAAATTCAGAAATTGAAGGAAAATGTCTGCGAAATCATCTTCAAGCAATAAAATTCCTGTTAAATGTAGTTGTGGTGTCCCAATTACAAAAAGTCAACTCCGGAATATAGTAATTTTGGCCTGAAATTCATAAACTGGTTCCTGTTAACAATCGAAAGTATTTTAATAGGTCCTTTTAGACAAAAAAAATTTTATTAGGTCATTCCCTACAAAACTTGTATTTTATTAGGTCCATTCTGACAAAAAACCCTTAAAATAATAACTTAAAAAGAATTGTGGTAAGATAATATAACATCAATAGTCTCTTGTTAGTTACGTAATAAGAGGGTTAGAGATGTATATAATTGTTTAAGTCTTTTTAGTAAGTATAATTATTAAAGACTTTATCATATTGTATTTGAAACTTAGACAATAAAGCCATAGTGTATTGATGGTTAAGCTCTTACTTTTCATTTCAAAGGTCACGTGTTCGATACCTTGCAGTTACACAATATTTATATTTTTTGAATTGAGGGGGTACACATGGACATAAAACATTTGCATTAAAATTTTGAGGAGAGTGCCACGTGGCACATCGACTTCCTTAGGCGCGCATTTTAATATATCGAGCCCGCTAACGGGCCCCCCGGGGTGTTAGATAAGAACTATAATTTTGTATATTACCTAATTAATTATTACTAATGGGCGCCCCGGGGGTTAGATAAGAACAATAATTTGGTATATAAATAGATTTAAAATTATTATTAACGGGTGCCCCGGGGCGTTAGATAAGAACTATAATTTTCAAAGCATTTGCCATTTTTTTTTGTGAAGAGGGGATGAAGCTTTTAATTTAAGAGAAGAGATGGAAAGGCGTGGTATAACAATATGACACTACTCCTTACAATTTCCTACTGCATGAGAAGCAAAGGAATTATGTCAACTTGTGCCACATATTCCTATCTAATAATTAATGTTGAGAAAAACATAAACAAAACACATATCAAAACAAGTACGAGTTACATATAAAGCCAAAATGGAACATGTAAATAGTGTCAACATTACTATATTGCGAGTGAATTTTTTTTTATGAAGCATTAATTTTTTCCATTTTACTAAAATATTAATTTTAACTTTGAAAAAAAAGGTATAAGTGCTAATTTGTTATAGAGTAACACACTTACCAATACATAAGTTTGACCATTAATAACTCTAATGATCTGTTAGTAAAAGTTATAAAAAAAATTGATATGTTGAAAATATACTTTGGGATAAATCTTATAACATTTTATATACTAACATTTGTTTTTATATTAAGTTTAAAATTATGATCAAAGAAAGACTTATGAGTAGTGTAAAATAATCAGGTGCGCATCTATTATGGACGGAGAAAGTACATTACTACTAAGGTATGGGATCCCAATCAATAGAGGGTGATATCACATGTGATTCCATGGCTTTTGAAGGGGTGAGAAACTTGTGAGTATGAAGTTTCATACCCAAATTACTTCAATTTAATAAATTTTTTCATCATTAATATTATTATATCCATATCATTTTATTGTAAAACCTTCAACCAAATGTCCCATTAGTATCGCTATATGCTTGAATAATTCATGGTAAAATAAAATATATATAGACAATATAGCTAGGTCAATACATGTTTGATACCACTTAAAGGACCTCATCTTTCATACGAGGAGGATTTATCCTTAACCCCAAATATAGTACATTACTATAGGCAACCATACTATCTACATATGAAATATACACTATCCCTTGCTAGACTGCTCATTTACTTTTTTAATTGCATGAAATTCAAGATACATCATTGACCATTCATACATTTAATTATGTACCTCGCTCTATCAATCAAACCAAATTACATATATTTGATACGTTGAATATACACTCTGAGACGAATTTCACAATAACCGTATTTAATTATTATGTAGAATTATTGGTGAAAATTAATAATCAATATCTACAAGAGTCAACTTTATTAAGACACAAAGACTATCAATGGTATAGTCTTTGTATACTTTAATCATACCATACTCTCTAATAGACTCGAATCCCTCAATCGTATCGGAAAGCATAATAATATGAGCATGTTTTTGCACGAGTAGATCTCTTTTTGATACGGAAATTCTTGAATGCATATGGTTTACGAGTTACCCAATTCTGTGCCATAATTATGATGCATGAGCATTTATCATTGTGATTTTTTTTCCCCATTTTGTTTGGTTCTTCCCTCCAATAATTGTTCCTTTCCTTACCCCCCATTGACTTTATTTCAAAGAGAATCCACTTTGATTGTCATCTTAACCACTAGATGAGTAGATGTAATGTTTTTATTATCTTTTATTGTAGACCTCAATGCAACTGATCCAGAATGATGCATACACGCCTCGTTAAATCAAGAAATGAACAAAAAGATTGTTTTTTCGGTTTTTTAGCAAGATATTCACGCATTTCACCCGCGCGTTTTCAACAATTCACCCGCACTCACGTTTTCAACAATTCACTCCTCGAGATTTTGAAAAATCATCGGAATACCCTTAATGACTAACGTGCCGTCAACTCCGTTAATCATTAAGGCTACATCAACCAAATTAACCCCTAACTAACCTAACTAATACTAATTAATCCTAATTAACTCTAATTAAACCTAATTAATAACTTTAAACCCTAATTAACCTATCTCTCTCCCTAATCCCTAACCCCACCACCCGACCCCACCCCACCCTAATGTCTTAACCACCCAAACCCCACCACCTCTCCTCACCCTTCCCCCTGTCGCCCCAGCCTCCACTCCCCTCCGGCGCAGCCCTTGTTGGCGTTTCTCTCTCTCTCACGGCCCCTTGCCGTTCGCACCACCAAAACAACAACGGGCCAACGACGTTCGCACCACCAACGTTCGCACCACCCCTTGTCGGCGTTTCTCTCTCTGCAGCCCCCTTGTTGTTGTTTCTCTCTCTCTCACATCCCCTTGTCGTTGTTTCTCTCTCTCTCTCGCAGCCCCTTGCCGTTGTTTCTCTCTCGCACCAAACGACGGGGATTGGGTGGCTCAATTTCTGGGCTTGGGTGGCTCAATTTCTGGGTTTGGTTGGCTCGATTTATGGGCTTGGTTGGCTCGATTGTGGAGATGGTGGTTCGAATGGTGGAGATGGTGGTTTGCGCCGGCGGAGGGGGGGGGGTGGGGGGCTGCGGCAAGAGGAGGAGGAGGGGGTGGGGACGGCGACGGGGGAGGGGAGGGGGAGGGAGGTGGTGGGGGCGCAACAGGGGGAGGGGGAGGGGGAAGGGTGGGGGCCTGGGGGGTGGTGGCGGGGAAGGGGAGGGGGAGATGTGGGGGCCGGTGGTGGGGGTGAGGGTTGGTGGAGGGGGATGGCGGGCGGTGGAGGGGAAGGGGAGGGGGTGGGTTAGGATTCAAACACTTCAATAGGGTTGGGATCAACGGTAAAAAAATTGAAGAGAGAGAAAGCAAGGCAAAGTGAGAGAAGGAAATTCGGTTGGAGGTGTAGGCGCCGACGAAGCAATGAGTGGAGGGTGGTAGTTTTAGTGGTGATGCAACAAGTGGGAGGTAGGGGTGTTGGTGTTGTTGTGGTGGGAGAGAAATGAAATACGAGTGGAAATGTTGGCAATCGTCGAATCCTAAATTCTCACAAACCCGGAGGGGTAAATGGTGAATAAAGTTTGTAACGGAAACTTAACGGTAGGGGCAAGCCATGTATTTTTCAAAACCTCGGGGCGCAGGGTGAATTGTTGAAAACGCGAGGGTACTGGGTGAATATTGTAAAACCTCGGGTGCACGGTGAAAAAACCGTTTTTTTTAGGTGCGAAAGAAAAGTTTTTTAAAGGTGCTAAAGAAAAGACCGTTGTTGGTTAATTGAGCAAACTCCCCAAAAATTAAAAGATTGGTAAGCTATTAGACCGTATTTGGTTATACATAATTGATATTAACAATGTAACAATACATTTTCATGATAAATAAATGAAAACTTTTGCATTTTATATTATTTTGAAGGTATGAAGGTTGAAGCTTGTATGGCCGTCATCTTTATAAAGTTATTTATTTTTCTAATTGAAGTTGTCACTAAATTTAGTACGGATGAATTTGGAGTGATGATTAGGTGATCTACACATTCAGTATGTGGTGGATATTCAATTAGATGTTGGGAGATTGATGTATCTTTATTTAAATCTATTATTGCTTGGGCATGTATGAATGCTAGATTTGTACCCACGACAATATGCTTGTACATTTGATATATATCTAGATATATCAATGCTTGCGCAAGTATGAATGCTAGATGTTTATATTTAGATCTATAATTGCTTGAAAAATTATGAATGCTAGACTTGCATTCACAACGATTAAGTGATATGAATGCTAAATCTATAATTATCTGGATCAATATGACAAATAGATTTAATTTAGTATGTAATCACAACAATATGCCCGTACATTTTGATATATTTTGACATCTCAATTCTTCACTGACCTCCATTTACTTTCAAGTTTGAATTTTTACTAGTTATACTTTCTTCATCTACAAGATTGACTTCAACTGACAATGTTAGTACAAGTATAAATGGAAACAGCTGAAACTAGTTCGATGAGATATTAATGACAAGACTGAGCACCGCCCAAATGGAAACTCTATGGCCCAAACTTACTACCATGAGTCATAACGGAAGAAAAATATTGCACGGACCAAGATGCACCATTATTATTACAGCCCATATTCATTTCACCGACGAAACCATTAAACCGTTCTTCGACCCCACATGGCCACATCTATGATCTATCTTTTTTTTTTACATTTTTATAAGGAAAGACATGGAAAGGAGACAACTAGTTGTTGACTCGGACGATGCCCCTAATCATTTATCAATGTTTCAAGTCTTAAATCAAACACTTGAACTTGAGAAAAGTGGAAAAATTAGAGTTGGCATTGGATTGTGCTTAGGAAATTAAATGATCTTCTAGTTCTTTTAAAATTTTCTACATGGTAAATTATAACATGAATTATTCATCAATATAACCTCGGTTTCAAGAGAGTACATATAAATATATAATTACTTATAAAAAATATAATACAATCATTTTTTAAAGTAGGTTAATGTGTAAGAATACAACCGATGCAATGAAATTGTGTAGTTGTGTCAATTACGGAGGTTATAAAAATTTGAAGAGCTTTTATTTTTTTATTATAAGATTACAGGAAGGGTAGAAGATGCTATTATTAACATTAGCTTAATGAGTATTAATATATACATTTGTATTTAATTGTCTTAAAAATAGGAAATTATCTTCTATTTAAATATATTTTTTCCCATAAAGACCAATACGTGAGATTGTAGAGAAGTTGGTTAGTGCACTTATATCTTAAATAAGAGGTCATGGGTTCGAGGCATATAACACACATTTTTATTGTTTAATATGTCATTTGATTGCGTGGGGGAGGGGGAGTACATGTGGCAGCATGACATGTTTTTGCTTTGGGTTTTAAATATATATATATATATATAGATATTATGCCACGTTGCATGAAAAAATAAAATCTTAACAGCTTCATATGATACATATGTAATATGTTTACTCTCTTGATTTATTTGACACCAAATTTCTATAAAAAGATTGAAAAGAAGAAAAGTTAAAGAATTGTTTTTCTCAATGTTGATAACTATCTATTTTGTTTACAGTTTGTATGATATTGTTTTTTAATTTTATAATAATTGAGCAATTTAATTTACTACATATGATTTTAAATTGATTTAGGAGCATTTCGCCATCAAAGAAATTTCTAAAGGGGAAAACATTTTTGATGGAGAAACTACATATAAATGAAGCCATATGAGACAAAATTCAATTGATGGATCCTTCTTTACCACGTGAGAAATGAGAATGATAGGTTAGACTCTAGAGTTATGTCAATTAAAGAAGAAAAAGAATTTAACCTTTTGATTATTATATCTATTAAACAAAAAAGTATTCCCTATATATTTCTTTTTAATCTTTCTCACTTCAAGTATTCAAGTCAAAGCTAGAAAACTTTGACCATGTATAGTGCTTACATATGGGAAAACATAAATTGGTAGATTCGTTTCGATGAATAGTTTAAGAGTACCAATTTTTTCGTAATTTGTACTAATACTTATTTGGAGATATTAATGGTCAAAGATTTCCATTGTAATTCAACTATGAGTATTAATATGCCATTATTCAATCAAAGAGAGATTTTTGAGGAACCAAAGAGAGATTTTCGACATGTATATAGGTAACTAGCAATTAATCATTTAATCTCACTTAAAAAATTTCATCTATCATGTATCGAATCATGTTATTAACCATATTATAAAGTCTTCTAAGATTACATGGATAAAAATCGAGTATCAAGTTAAATACTGAAGTAGAGGTTCGACCCCTCTATCTAGCTTACGTTAATTGTACCAATCAACTGGACCTATTAGAAAGGACGTCATCTTCCAACCTCTAGATTGAGGATTTAATTCATACTACTCCCTCCGTCCCATAATATAGTGCTCACATTCCTTTTTTGGTGTCCCAAAATGTTGTGCCTATTTTCTTTGTTGTCAATTTATTTGGACTAAATTATCCTTAAGTTCTACACAAACTTTCCAAAATACCCATACTTTTCTCTCAAAACATGTGAACCCATTTATTGCTTTACACCATTCCAAGGAACATTTATTAATTTTTGATTTTGTTTAAAGGAAAAAGAAAATAAATAACTAGTTTCAATACAAAAGTATCAAAAAAACACTTCATTAAATATATTTTTTTGGAAATCCTACCACTCATTCCATTTTTCCTTAATTCCCGTGAAAAATGAGAAGTAAGCACTATATTATGGGACGGAGGGAGTATTTACTAGGACCATTATGCGAGATGAGCATTTCCTTGTCCTCCCACTTTTTCCAAAGGGTCTAACCCGCTAGCTTATATATATACTTCCTCCGTTCCATAATAAGTGAAACACTTACTATTTTAGAACGTTTCAAAATAAGTGAAACATACCTTAAATGGAAAAAAGAAAGTAACAAAATGACAAGAGTACCCATCACAAACTTGTGTGGTTTGCTTTTCTCTTTCCTCCTTTTGATAATGTGAAGGGTATTTTATGACTTTTTGGCTTTTGAAAGTGATGTTTATTAAATCTTGTGTCCAATCCCTATGTTTCACTTATTATAAAACGGAGGAAGTATTTGATTGACTTGTGAAATGTCCTGATCTAATAGAGTCCTTTATGTTATCTGCCTAAAAAATTTATCAGTAGCATTATTGTAAATTACAAGGAGCTGAATTAGATGTGAGAGACGCTCCATCTTTGAAGGACTTGTCTTAAAGATTGTGGACAAGAAGGATATTGGAGATATGCCACATTGCTCGGTTACTTTGTGTGCAAGGGGCGCCACTTTTTTGGCTAATTTAATTTTTAAAAAGTTTGCATGCAAGATCTACCTAAAACATCAACAAAGATCTGACAAGAGATGCTTCAGTTCGCCTCCATCCAGAATGATCTATTTGTAAACAGAGTTTGGTTCCCTCTATGGTACTAATTGACCAACCGATTGATTCTACTTAATATAATGTTTAGTCCCCTAGACTAAATAGTTTGTAAGGTTATTTTTTAGGAAAAATTGACAAGAGCAGTCCCAACTATGACCGTCCTTCCATAAAAGATCCCAACTTTTGAATATCTCACGCAGTGCCGTCTTTATGTCATATTTTATAAGAGTGGTCCTCTGGGTAATTTACCTGTTATAGTAGGTAAAACCGGATCACGTGCACCTCACATGACTAGCATATAGAACACCCATTAACCAATTCCCCTACTTCTTGGGAAATTCATCTGCTCTACTCTCATTCAATCACGAAAAACCTCAACTTAAATTCTTTTCTAAATTCCTCCCTACTTTGTTTCTTGCTTCAATCCATTCCAAAAATCAACTGAAAAATCAAGAGAAGGATTTGTGGAAAATAAAGAACTAAAATAGCAAAAGTAGGAAAGTTGAGATCAAGAAATTCAATTAAAGGCAAAGGAATTAGAATTGCTACAAGGAGATTCAACTTAGGTAAGACATTTGCTTAACCTGCAAACCCACTGCATTGCTAAAAGGAGAAGAAAGAAACACACTTTCTCTCTCTAAATGAAGCGTATTTTTTATTTATTTAAGGTGTCAAATTAGAATGATGATTTCTCATTGCCCTGCTTTTCCAATGTCGTTCTTTAATCTACAAATCAACAATTTGGATTTCTCTTTTTTATTCTTCAATTCTGTGAAAAATTACAAAAAAAGGACTGATTTCAACATCGCCAACTATGATGCGGAGCTCAACAAATGTCGGAGATTTTCATAATCCCCAATTTTACCCTTCAGCTCTTCTTTCTCTATCAGCTTCTTCGGCTTTCTCTATCAACTATGATGGGTGTCTTAATTGACTTAAATACTGTGAAAGAAGATGAAGAACACAATTAACAGAATACCCGCCCCAAATTATCAAGACCCTAACTTTAATCTCTCTCCTCAAAATCCAAATTTACATTTTGGTGTTTTTAATAGGATTCCGATTGAATTTCAATTTCCAGAGACCAGAATGGAGGATTTGCAAGATAGGAAAAGTAGGGTAATCGGGGAAAGAAAGATGGATTTGAAGTTGTTAAAAATGGGGATGTAACAGAGAGAAACATTGGTGGGAAAATTGTCAAAGATCAGTCATAAGAACTGGGTAGGTAGAATAAATGGAGAGAAAGGAAATGGCAATGTAAAAGAGGAAATGACCCCTTAGTTAAAGGTATAATGGCTGATTGAAAGAGTAAAAATTAAGTGAAGGAGGAGGGTGATAAAGGGTGTATTCAACATAGATAAAAAAATAAAATAAAAAAACTTGTAAATCATTGTTTCAAGCAGGTCACTAGGTCACTAAGGACCACGCGTGTCAAATACACATGAAAGTTAAGGCTATCGTGAAAGTATTCGAATGTTGGGACCTTTTATGAAAGAGGGGTCATAGTTCGGACCGCCCTTGTCAATTTTTCCTATTTTTTATCCATATTGTAAATTTTTGTAATAAAACAATAACGATGCCATATACTCCCTCCATCCCTAAATAGAGTGTCATTTTTCCATTTATGGTTGTCCAAATAGATTTTCATTTCCTTATTTGGTATGGGTCCACCAATTAAAATATTATTTTCTTTCAACTTTATAATATCCCCACTTTTCATATGACCCGCATTCTCTCCTTAATAAACAATTCAAAAAAGTGTCTTAACTTCTATATTTAATTATGATTTAATACAATAAGGTCCTACGCGTGATTTTTTAATACTTGCAAAAGAAATGAGCACTCTATTTAGGGACGGAGGGAGTATTTGAGAAGTGTTAGCGTAAATAATTTTTTTACGCTTTTGTACGTTTTTTTAGTGAAGTAATACGTCTAGTAATCTCATAGAGTAAATAGTTTATAAGGTTATTTTTATTCATAATTCTTTGCAAAAAACAATAATGGTACCATATATTTGGGAGGTGTTCACCCTAGATAAATTTTACACATATTTAGTGAATTAACACGTCTAGTAGTTCCCTAGATCAAATAGATTGTGAGGTTGTTTTTATCCATATCATAATTCTTTTCAACAACATAATAACGGTAGCATATATTTGGAAGTGTTTACCCTAGCTAAACTTTCACGCATGTTTAGCGAATTGATACGTCTAATAATTCCCTAGAGTAAATAGTTTGTGAGGTTGTTTTTATTCATGTAATAATTATTTGCAATAAAACAATAACGGTACCATATATTTTGGGAACCCTAGATAATTTTTTTAAGCATGTTCAGTGAAATAATACATAGAAAATAAACTAAATGATAATGTCGACCAAATTAAATAGAAAATACATGCACTTTGAAGAGGATAACTAGCAAATATATCCCTCTTGCGTTATATCATCCGTATGCTATTCAGTCTTACGATATCCCGTGTCAACCCAAATGTCTATAGAACCATATTAGAAAGGCAAGAAATTGATCAAATTAGGTCATATTTATTTAAGTAATGAGCAATTTAATTCAAATCCAACTGTTGAATGAAATTGTATTTGTATATGCGCCTATGTTGATTCGTTCATTATAAAAAAGAACAATCAATTTTTGAAACACGACTTTGATTTAGTCAAAATCAGATTAAGCAACTCCGAATACAATTCAACTCTAGCATTAATACAAGTTGTTAAACAAGGAGTAGGGTCACAAGGACATGGAGAATAATCTTGGCTGGAAGTTTGCCATATTTTGGAGGACACATGATTAAGTACTCAAAGATCTCTGCACTCTGCTTGAGTACATGCACAAGTCATAACTTCATCGAATGCGCACCGACTAGATATTTCAACGCGAGTACATATGAATAAGAATAACCGCATCTTACTCTCACCCCCTCTTCCCAAATCTTTTATATATCTCAACAACCATAATTCAAGTGTAAACGAGGGCCTGCATCCTGAGCACATATAGGATATAGCACTGAGCAGCCCCACATCTGAGCAAGGACCACCATATTCAATTACATCTGAAAAATCCATCTGGAAACTAAACAAGAGAGAGAATCGCTAGATATCTATATGTTTGAAACACGAGCCTGTAAGGGTATTTTTGTAACTTCACATGACATAGTACTCAACTCCGCAATTTTCACGATTAAAGGGGTACAGTTGCATTAAGCATGTGAGAGAAATGATGCCCACATATTGTTTTATGAAAACAAGAGAATACACAGTGACTGACCTCAAAAACTGTCAGAAACAGAGCACCCTAAGAAAGGAAACCATGAAAAGACTTTCCCATTTACAATTTTGTCTAGTGAATATGTTGAGGATATTAGTTATTGGCAACCATAACATTTTCTAAGGGACTGCTATCCAGCTTTCTGATGACTAATTTATTTTGAGTAGGCAGATCTTTGGCTGACAACGATGTATCCACATCAATGACAACCGAATCTTCTTCCTTAAAGTCTCCCCTTAGAACTCCCATTGCAATTTCGTTCTCAACCATTTGTTGTATTACCCGCTTGACAGGTCGGGCTCCATAATTCGGGTCGAATCCCAAAGTCCCAAGTAGCTGAAGGGCATCTTTTGTGTAATGTAGATCGATCTTCTTTTGCTTCAGTCTTTCTTTCACCCGATTCATCTGAAACAAAGTTGAAGTGTAATTTGTTAAACAAAAGCAAAGCTTAAAAATAATCTCAATTCTAAGCACATAGCACCATTTTTTTGTGAAGCGTGAGTTTCTAACCAATGATGAGCAGACAAATGAAAAACTGGTAGAAATACTAACTTGTATCTATTACGTTCGAAAGGACTTGTGAAACTTGCAAAGAGCCGGCCATTCGGCTCTCAGTTTGGTTTCTGGTCGATCTTGAGCTAAAAGTAAAACTTGATACAACCAAAAATAATGATAAATCATAAATGGGTCAAGTTTTGTCGACTTTGGGTTGGTAGGGTTTCTTTCAGTAACTACAGTTCAGATTGGGTTATCAAGTCGGGTCTAGTCGAAGATTTCCAGCTTTAATTGCCATTAAAAAAAACCACCTGAGAGCTAAGTGACCAAGACTATCCTTTATAAGACCAAATTAAAGATGGAAAAGTGATGCTTCAAATTAAATGACATCAACACTTTCCAAATAATGTAAGATAGCTCCAAGCTTATTGTCTTTACCTGTAAATCAACAATTCTGCTGATTTCTCTGGAATCAAGAGGCTGGAAAACGATGTATTCGTCAATCCTATTCATGAACTCCGGACGGAAAGTTTGTCTAGCCAATTCTACAACCTGCCTTTTCATCAAGTCATACACTGCATCCTTACTATCTTGTGTATTCTTCAGAGTTTCCAGGATATAGTGGGACCCAATATTAGATGTCATAATTACCACACAATTAGTAAAACTGACAGTTCTTCCCTGAGCGTCAGTTATACGTCCATCATCCAATAGTTGCAACAAAATGTTGAAGACATCATGATGGGCTTTCTCAATTTCGTCAAACAGGACAACTGAGTAAGGTCTTCGTCGCACCAGTTCAGTGAGCTGCCCACCTTCCTCATATCCAACATAGCCAGGAGGTGCACCAACCAGCCGTGACACTGCATGCTTTTCCATGTACTCACTCATATCTATTCGTACAAGAGCATTTTCGGTATTAAAGAGGTAACCGGCTAAAGCTTTTGCAAGCTCAGTCTTCCCTACACCAGTAGGACCCATAAACATAAAGCTTGCTATTGGTCGATTCGGGTCAGACAACCCAGCTCTTGAGCGTCGAATGGCATCAGCAACTGATTTGACTGCCATGTCCTGTCCAATAACCCGTTTGTGAAGAACCTCTTCCAAAAAGACCAGCTTCTCTCTCTCAGATTGTTGAAGGTTTGACAAGGGTATGCCAGTCCACTTGCTAACAATTTCAGCAATATCTACATCAGTAACTTCTTCTCGAAGTAAGGATTTACCAGACTCTCGATACTCCGCCAAGTTCGTTTCAGCCTCTTGCAACTGGCGCTGAAGAGACATCAAGGTCCCATATTTGAGCTCAGCAGCACGACTGAGATCATACTCACGTTCAGCAGCTTCCATCTCCAGATTAACTCTGTCAATCTGAAAAAGCATTTTAGTAAATGAAGGTATAACATGGACTATAATCACACCAAAACTAAGAGCGTGTTTGGGAAGGCGAAGAAATATTTTCCCGGAAAGTGGTTTTCCCTCTTTACTTTAATTAAATTTGTAAAGGGTGGAAAACAATTTCCTTCTCAAGGAAGGGAAACCTCGTTCCACCCTATTCTTCACCTTCCACCCATCTAGCCTCCCCATTCATTTACATTCTTTCTTTTTTTCACTAACCTTTAATGCAAGAAACCAAACAAAGGAAAATTAAGCTACCATTGTGTTCTCCCTTGGAAACTGTTTTTCAAGGAAAAATCATTTTCCACTGAAAATGTTCAGCCTAAAGAAATGACAATCACAAGACTTCTTAATTTTTGATTCAATATTACAAACAGACAGGAAATACCTCTTCTTTGATTGACCGGATTCGATTCATAAGAACCTTCTCGCTTTCCCATTGCTCATTTAGCTCCTTTTGTTTCTCTTTCAATGAGATGAGATCACTGTCCAACTTATTAAGTCGCTCTTTGGATGCTTTATCAGTATCATTTTTCAAGGATAGTTTCTCCATCTCTAATTTTAGCACTGCTCTATCTATCTCATCCAACTCCGTGGGCTTAGAAGTAATCTCCATTTTTAGTTTTGCAGCAGCTTCATCAACAAGATCAATGGCTGAAACAGATGGCCAAAGATTATGATGAGATAAATAAAGAACAGCAGACTTTCAGAAGATTACAGCAGAGAATGATGAGCAGTGATGAAATACCAACCTTTATCAGGTAAAAACCTTTCAGTAATGTAACGATCAGAAAGGATAGCAGCCGAAACGAGAGCACCATCAGATATCTTAACACCGTGATGCAATTCATAGCGTTCTCGCAACCCACGAAGAATGGAAACGGTATCCTCCACAGATGGCTGGCCACAAAAAACCTGCTGAAATCTCCGTTCAAGAGCAGGATCCTTTTCAATGTATTTTCTGTACTCATTCAGTGTTGTTGCACCTATACACCGAAGCTCTCCCCGACCAAGCATTGGCTTTAGTAAGTTACCAGCATCCATAGCACCACCAGTAGCCCCTGTAGATAGGTTGTCGAAGTGTAAAGAATTTGTGAATGACTTCATACAAGAATCAATATTTACACCTAACCATATCCCATTGCCCTAAATCATTCCGCGTACAATCTAGTCAGAGGGTGTCATCGTGAAACTTCAACATTGTCCTCAAGTATTTCACCATTTCTGACTTTTGCACATTACAAAAACAAGAAACAAGTTTCACCTACTATAATAGCATGTCAAATGAGCGACGAAACGAATAAAGGAGACAACATATTAACGAAGTTAGTTGAAAAAGGATGTGAGAGAGAGAAAAACAGAAGTTAACAACACCTAGGCCTTAAAACATGAGGAATGACTAAGCAAAGAAGCAGACCTGCTCCCACTACTGTATGAATCTCATCTATGAACAGAATTATTTGTCCATTGGAAGAACTAACTTCCTTCAGTACAGCTTTAAGCCTCTCCTCAAAATCGCCACGAAACTTAGCCCCAGCAAGTAGTGCACCCATGTCCAGTGAAATCAACTGCAAAGAGGCAAACAATGCACAGGAGAAACATGAGAGGAGAGGAGACAAGCAATACTCTAACGGAATGAAATGATTATTGGGGAATGAGTGCCCCAATGGTTATTTTGACGCAAATCTTCTAGTAAAGCAAGGCTAACTAGAAAATTCGAGAATTAGCCCACAACAAAATTTATACAAAATATCACTTCTTCTAATTGGAGATGCACCTTCCTATTCATCAATGGTTCAGGAACATCACCACGTATAATACGCTGTGCTAATCTGCCAACAGTTCAAAACAGAGTAACATGGTTATCACAGGGGAAAGGACAATATAATCAACAAAGCATGCTAATATATGAAGTATGAACAAAAAATATATGCTAGGATATCATCACATGGCAGCAAACAAGAGTCCAAGACCATCAAGAGCAACCAGCTATAGACCACTAATTTGTATAATAGATACGTACGCACAGCCAAAATAATATTTTTTTTTTATATTGATAAGAACAGCCAAAATAATATATAGCGACCGTACTTTGTACCTAGGAAGTAAAGTATACTGATAGAGGATTATCCCACATAGAGAGATGGATCAGAAACAAATCTAGCAAAATTGATAAAAAAAAGGTTGGGGAACAAAAAAGTAAACTTCCCCCGTTCCATATTAGTTGCAAACACTTTCCTTATAAGGAAGTTTCAAATTAGCTGCAACATTAATTTATTTTGGTAATAGGTTTCCTCTATCTCTCTCCTCATTACATAGGTCCGTCTATTTGTTTCTCTCTATCACTTTCCACTTCATAAAGCTTGTGCCTCTCCTCCATTTGCAACTAATATGAAGCGGTGGAAGTACAATATTCTTTGAGCTTCATTCTCATTTCCCCCAAATTACCATGTAAAGGAGAAAGAAGTTTTTGGAGATAACCAGTTCGCATGGTAGACAAACCATAAAATTCAAAATCCAGCAGTAATATTATTTCCATGATATTACCCTTTTTATACATATAAAATGTAATACTTGAACACTATATAAACAAGGAACTATGTACAAGAAGACACTAGATGTATGTAAGGGAAAATTTACATACACGGGCTTTAGTGAGCTTACCCTTCCGCTATTGCTGTTTTACCAACTCCAGGCTCACCGATGATAACAGGATTGTTTTTGGTTCTTCTCGATAAAATTTGGATGCAGCGGCGAATTTCATCATCTCTTCCAATAACAGGATCCAGTTTACCACGTCTGGCTAACTCAGTTAGATCACTTCCATACTTCTCTAGTGCTTCATATTTCCCTTCTGGATCTACATCCACAGAATGTAAACCAGTACAGCTCTAGAGAATGGAAGAGGATAAAAAAGGCAAGTTTAATCTCAAAATTTCCATATAGCTAATATAGACATTTTACATTCTCTTAGTGCAAAGAAGGAGAAATGTGAGAATATAAATCTCTAGTGAGTGAAGAAAGTAGTTGGAAGGATCAATGATCCTTCTCAACTTCCATATAAGAAGGAGAGAACAAAACAAGCTTGTTGAAATCATGCCACCATGAACAAAGCACCACATAAAGAACTTCACAATTCACACAAAGTTAAAGGTATCAAGGAAGAAGCACCAGATATCTATACACTTATCGCCGTCAAAACGACAATGAGGAAGAAATTTTCAAAACCACGTGGATGCAGCAAATTTTAACGGATAACAATTTTACTTGTTTACAATTTTATGTTTGGTACTTATAAGCTAATATTACTCCTTGAGTGACATACAACAAGAAACTTGTATATCATTTAGCATTTTCAAAATATTAGGATCACCATCAAGGATTCTATCTCGCAAAGTGTAAGAGATGAATCCACGTCATAGGAAAAACTCTCACCAATAACAATATAGGGAGTCCAGATCCTCTAGAGTTTTAATCAAAGTAGAGTTGTATCTGAACCATACATTTTAAGATCAAGGGTTCATATTGGTGGAAGGAGAATATTAGGGGCTGGATTTTGATGAGAAAAAATAGGGGGGATTTTGGAAAGATAATATATGAGCCATTGATTTTTTATTCAATGGTTGATATTGCTCAAACTCTACCTTGTAGAGTTATTTTAGAACTTTAGAGGATCCAAACACCAAAAGAGGTGAGATCCTCCCAAAAAAGCATCCACCATCAAACTCATATAATCATGGAAGACATCTACTTAAGATAAGGTATAGCCAAACAAGACATACTTTGATCTGTTACTCTTTGACTTCCACGGACAGCTTGAATGGCATCCTTCAAATCCTTTTCACTAAGGCTGAAATTTTGAAACAATTGCTTCCCAAACCTTGGATCTGAGTGAAATGCCAAGACCAAATGCTCTACTGATACAAAATCATCTCCCATTTCTTTTTTATGTCTCCGGGCTCTGTCTAACAGGGTGCCAAGATTTGTGCCAAGAATAGGTCCACTTGTGTCACCAGCTACCTGCAATATCATAACTCATTAACCATAAACAACTCATTTATTTAACAACAAAATTGTGAAAACATACCTTCGGCTGCTTGGATATGAAGTCATCTATGGCTTGCAAAACTGATGAGTTGTCAAGCCCAGCTTTTGTTAATATTCTACGAGCCAAACCATCCTTTTGTTCTAAAAGGGCCTTTATCAGATGTTCAGTCTCCACAATTTGTTGTTTGCTCAGACGCGCAGCTTCGACAGCCCCAACAATCCCCTCCCACGCCATCTCAGTAAACTCTGGTTGATTAATCTGACAGCGGGAAACATCAGGACACAATCAAATTACTAAATTTATCAGCAATTTTAAGTAATTATTTATTTATCATCATCACTAAATTTTCAGAAATATGCAAACTGGATTAGTCCTGACTAAGGAAAGTGAGGGAACAAACTCGAAGTGAGGACAAGCAATGAAAAGACAATGTCAATAAGAAAGATGAATGTCAGTAATACTACACCAACCCTGCATTACATTTCTCCTATGCTGAGCCATAGTACTTGGTAGCTCCCCTCACCCTCAAAGATTACAAGTTACAACGTACATATAAGCTAGCATTTTAACAGCCCGTTTAGTAGGTATAAATGGTGGTAATGATGATGATTTTTAGTGTTATGATTTTTAGTGTAACTATGTAAGATATATCTACGTCGACTGCATGGTAATGCTTGTTCACTTCTAAACGCCTATTTTTCTTCAATAATTTGCATTACCACTTTAGAGGGTGGCAATTGAGTAGTAAAGGAATTTTGTGAAGAAAAAAAAAACATGTTTGGGATAATTACTAACACGGTCTTCGACATTGGCATAGGACTTTACGAACAGTATTACATATATTACCATTATTACCACCTAACAATCGGGACTGTAAGAGGCTTGAAAATCAACAAAATATATATCTAGCACTTAAAAGAGTGAAATTCAATATATTCCCGAAAGTTAGCCAAATCTAGAAATGGCAACTTCTGAATGGTTCCACTTGAATGAGATGACCGTTAAACCTTTCATGAAACACCATCTTTACAAAAGAACGCACAAATTCCAATGCATAGGCTAAGGCACTAAACTATGTGAGTCGTCATTCAGCTGTATTCACAAAACATCCTCTCCAACACCGTCTTTAAAGTACTTTAAGGTGTTTATTTGTTTGTCCACTACCTACCCTCACCATTTCAATCCACGATGAAACCACTCTTCCTCATTGGAATACTACTTTCCGATGCGCCATATCATCACCATTTGGGACCATCATATCTATATGAACAATATTTGTACCCAAGTCTCTGAAAGTTGTACAAACTACATAGTTAGAGTCAATTTTTTCAACCTAAACCACTAAACTTATATACTTAAATTACTTATCAAACCCTAATATAAGCTTATGAACCTAAATGAACTTACTAAACATAAATCTTCCCTTTTCACGTCAAAAGAGCATAGCTTTAACCTTAACTATAACCAAAACCATGATCAAAATATGATGGTTCAACATCAGAAAACAGCTCCAGATATAACATAGGTAATTCGATCAAAACTATGATTTCGATGATTATAACCACAGCAAGCATTCGATTCGGGATAAATTGTAAACAGATTATCAATAAACATACAGTAAGCTTTTCCTAATATTGTAAGCCGTCTCAACCACCCAAAAACAATGCCGAAAATTGAAATAAGCAAGGACTTGTTAATCAAACAAAACAACACCCAATTTCATGAAACACCCACAACATAACAATGCAAATAAATAAAAATTCACAGTAAATATCATCAAAATTAACCAAACATTATCTCAAAAAAAAGGGTAAAAGAGAACAACAACCTGCCCAGAGCTGGCAGAAGGAGCGGCGGAAGCAGAGTAAAAGCGGCGACCCATAAAGAAATTGGAGGCGACGCCATTGATGGAATTGCTTATAAATTCTCTCTCCAAAAGTAAAACCCCATTTGTGAAATGGGACAAATTGCTGGGAATAGTTGTCGACCCAGAATTATGATTGGAAGAGGAGAGAGAATGGTAAAAGGGGTATGAAGAAGAAGAGGAGGAGGTTTTGGAGGGAGTTAAAGCAGCAAAAGCTGACCTTGTAATTCTTCTGCTGGTGATGGCTCTAGCGGCCATTGAAGAACCAGGAAGGAGGAGAGAGAAAGTGAGGAAGAAGAAGAAGAGAGTTGAGGGTGTAGAGTGTGAGACTGGAAGAGTTGAAGAAGGAAGCTTGGAGAAGGGGAAATCAAAGGATCGAAGACTTCGAGAGTCGAACGTTGGAGAGAATGCAAAACAGAGGTTGCTCAATTGGCTTCTTAGAGTAGAACCCTCTAGGACTTTCTAGTAGAGTAGTTCTATCCATTTTCTATCTCCCCAACTTAATCTCTATTCTTTTTTTAATGTCTCACGTCTTGTTTGGGCATAGGGTGATAATCGGGTTATTTGGAACCGGGTTTCATTTGAATCGTGTCGGTTCTTGGGCCGACAATTTACAACAATAACCACCTTATAAGTTTGTATTTTTAAATAACCACCTTATATGAAGCTCTCCATCACGATATCCAAGAAAACTATCCATGGAATCGCACGCCGTGTGAAACGTAGATCATTGCCTTTCTTAACCGAGAATCCATGAATAGACACCTAGATCCATGGATCTATACATCTCGATCGAGAAAAGAATCAAACCGCAACTTCCATTCCCAGCATTATAACATAAGTCTTTTTAAAAACCTACTCATTGATGGAATTCGTCCAAAGAAATCGTTCTTAAATAAGGGTTAAAACTTTAGGAAAATTGGACCTGGAATAATCCCACCTTCGCTTCTCGCCAATAATAATCCCACCTTTGGATTATTTCGGAATAATCCCACCTTTGGTTAGTAAATCGGTTTTTTGGTCCCAAGAACCTATTACTTGTGAAACCGTAGAAACCAAACTTCGTTTTCCCTCCTAAACCTCTAATAACCCCCTAAACCCCCATTACATCTAACTCCCAACTGCTCCTTCTTCCTTCTTCCTTCATCCTTCCTCCTTCCTCCTTCCTCCTTCCTCCTTCTTCCTTCTTCCTCGTTCCTTAATTTTTTGCTTATGAAATGCAATTGGGGAAATGGAGCGATAAAATTGAAGAACCGAATTTGGCCAAAGTGGAGATTTTGCGAGAGGCATTAGGGCACGCAATTGGGGAAGTTTTTGCTGAATCAAGGTTAGTGTTATTGGCACAATTTTAGTTCATTCATTATGTTTTGAGTTAAAATAGCGTTGAATTATATGCTTAAAAGGCTTATTGTTAGGTTGTTAGTCTTAAATTTTTGTTGGTAATTGTAGTTGCTAGGTTGTTGTAGCTGTTATGGATGGCACTTGTACCTTCAAATTTTGGCATGGTGGGGTGTTTAGGAGAGATAAGCATGGAAACCTTATATATGTTGGGGCAGAAGGAAGATCATTTGTTGTTGACCCCGATGAGCTTTGTTGGTTTTACTTGGTAGAGTTAGTCTGAAAATGTGGGAGTTATAAGGAGGGTGACACACTACACTACCTTGTACCTGGGCTCAATTTGAACAATGGGCTTAGAAAGGTATTGAATGATGATGATGGCATTAGGAAAATAGGTGAGGTAGCTCTAAAGGCTAGGTGCATTGAGGTGTTTATTCAACATGGGGAATATGATTTTGATAGTTGGCAACAATCTCAGAAAAGCCCTCACATTAGGCCCAAAAAACTGATTCCAAAAAGGGCCCAACATGTCAGTGAAATTGGGAGGAACAAGGCCACGTACTTGTTTTGTTCCCAAGATATTCCCCAACCTTTGTACCCCACTAACAAAACCGCACATGTTCAAAACCCCCAACCGTGCAAAGATAAAGAATCTAACCCTACTTCGTAGGACTTTTCACACCCCCCATTAACATCTCAACCACCGCACGTAGCACCCCACAAACATTTGGCATTTCGAGGTTCCGTAAAATTATGAGTGGGAAGATAATAGGCCGCATACCCATTAAGTTGGAATGAGTTGTTAGGGTCGGTGAAAGTGATGAAAGCAAAGGACCCAAGGTATGAACTCGATGGTGAGGAAGAGTTCTCGCATTCTCCGATGAAGTTGAAGTTAGAGGAGATCACCGCCGAGGAGTTATCGAGTCAATTCATGAGTTGGAAGAGAACATATTTGAAGATTTGGAGAACTTAGACAACATTGAATTTGAAGATATAAGTGATGATGAGATTAATACTGCAAGGGAGAGGGTGAAAGGCTACAACTTAAAGCTTGCTGAATTGGTTGAGAAGCTTCAGAGAGATGCACAAGAGGGGAAGCTATCCAGTCAAGAGAAGGGTGGAACATTGAATGTTAACCAAGGTGACTGCCTTAGTGAGTATGAGGGATCCGATGAGGAGATGCACACACCACCGTAAAGTGGTGAGGAGGAGACTTTGCAAGAGAGGAGAAGCAAAAGGGGTCTAGCAGTAAGGGGAAAAACACCGATTTTTCGGTGTTCGGTTGGAAAGTCAGGCGTAGATTTGGATCCAGGGAAGAGTTTAAGGAATCAGTTGTCAAATTTGGGGTCTTGCAAGGAAGGAATTTGACTTTCACTGTTAGTAATAAGAATAGACAACAGAGACTTGGTGTGAATTGCATTAATTCTTGCCCTTTCAAGCTATATGCTTCATGGGACTCTAAGAGGGCTGCTTTTGTGGTGAAGACAAGAGTGAATGAGCATACTTGCACTAGGAACATGAGGAAAAACAAACGACTTAAAGCGGCTTGGGCCGCGTAACAATTTTTGGAGGTGTTCAAAAGCGCACCACACCGGCCGCCCAAGGAAATTGTTGAAACAAGAAGGAGAGCATATAGGGTGTTTGTCACAAAAGACTTTGCTTACAAGGTGAAGTATAGAGCACATAGGAAACTACATGGCTCAATGAAGGAACACTACAACAAGGTTCCTAGGTACATAGAAGCTTTAAGGAAGTGTAGCCCCAATACATACATGGATTTGGTGATCGCTGAGGGATCATCTCCTCCTATTTTTCGGAGACTTTTTATGTGTTTTGATGGTGTAAAGAAGGGATGGAATGAGGGTTGTAGGCCGCTTATTTGTGTTGATGCATGCTTTCGAAGACCTTCCTAGGTGGACAACTTATGTCGGCGGTTGGGAGGGATGGCAATGATCAAATGTATCCTATAGCTTGGGTGTGGTGGAGGGTGAAAATAATGACTCATGGGAGTGGTTCTTTAAGCATATACAAACCCGCCTTGATTTGCATGATGGCAAAGATGTGGTTCTCATTTCGATGAACACCCAAAGTTACATGTTCATCCTATTTCGTTTTCTATAATTCACTTATGTTTTGTTGCATCATGCAAAGCCTAATAATTTTTTATTTTTTGGTAACCGAACTTAGGCAATATTGAATGGTGTCAAGGAAGTCTTCCCTCAAGCCGAACATAGGCACTCGTGCAAGGCACATATTTGCCCATTGGCACAAATCATTCAAAGGAGATGATATGAAGCTCAAATTCGGACTATTGCAAAGGCATACAACAAGGTGTTGACTATAAGGAGGCACTTGATGATCTTGCAAAGGAGAATCCTGC
Organism: Beta corolliflora; assembly: GCA_947648045.1. NCBI lineage: Eukaryota > Viridiplantae > Streptophyta > Magnoliopsida > Caryophyllales > Amaranthaceae > Beta > Beta corolliflora. The sequence continues at coordinate 197,816 of CANSZD010001455.1, forward strand.
AAAGAAAGATTCGCTTTTGAAGGGTATAACCCTAAGGTATTCTCAGAGCCTTCCTATCAACATCATGCAAAGCCGATGTTATAACCAAGAACATGGCCGAGACATTCAATGCATACATCATCAATGCAAGAGCCAAGCACTTACTCTACATGCCGGAGGATATCGTGGCGACCTTGATGCAAAGATTAGTGCTTAAAAAACAAGCCATGGAGAAGTGCACATCAACCGTATGCCCTAGGATACAACGTAGGTTAGACAAGGAAAAAGAAGCGTACGCCAATTGTGAAGTCCTTCCTTCAACCATGACTTTATTCCAAGTGAATCATTTCTTGGAGAACCAAATAGTTGATTTGGAAGCCGTAACTTGCACCCGCAAAAATGGGACATGCTTGGCATACCTTGCCGCCATGCCGTGGTCGCTATCTTCTTTGCTACCAAGCTCCCCGAAGACTACGTTGCTCACTCCTACAATAGGGAAGTGTACCTCAAAGCCTATGCTAACTCAATACCACCACTAACTCGGTGAAAGGCAATGGCCCCTAGTGGAGCAAAGAAAATGACCCTCCACCTATAAAAATTGGGCCGGGGAGGCCAAGAAAGAATAGGAGGAAGCAAGGACCCTTTTGAGGATCCCAAAAGGCCCGGTAAGCTCACTAAGCATGGGATGGAAATGACTTGTACTATATGTAAGAAGAAGGGCCACAATAAAAGGTCATGCCCAAATAAGAGTATTGCAGTTGCACAAGAACCTCCCCTCAAAAGACCTAGAGGAAGGCCAAGGAAACATCAACCTAATGAAGCAGGAACAAGTGCACCCTGTACTGATGACTCACATCATGGTGTAACAGCTGAGCCTAGTAGAATTGGGAGAGGAGGAAGAGTGATAAGGGGTGGAAGAGGAAGTAGGGGTGGAACAACTGGTGGAACAGGGACTGGCAGGGGTGATGGAGGTAGGAGTGGAAGAGATGGCGGGAGAGGTAGGGGTAGCGAGAGGTGGGAGAGGAAGGCACCAACATCCACTGGAGTAGGAGTCCTCTTTGGATCGATGGTACACCTCAAATGGTGCAACCAACTCTTGTATCTACTTCTCAAAATCAGAACCTTAGTCAACCAACAGCATGAAGCTCTCAGATTTAACTTAGATGAGATGTTAGTTTGTATTGAAACCATGTTTATTTTGATTAGATGTTGTGGCATTTGTTTTGGTTAGCTATTTAGAACATGAAGCTCAGTTTTTGGTTCAATCTTTTATTGTTCATGGAAACACAAGTTATTGAGCTTGTTCAATCTTTTATGAACTTTCCTTGTTCAAATGGTTTTGTTGTTTGAGTTTTGTTAAGTCTATGTAATGCATAAACAAGATAATATTAAGTGCCAAAGTAATGGAATTGCATATATTATAACTTCAAAATAGTGGCTTCCAAATACATCCAAAAAACAGTCATAAAAGTTCCCTAAATCAACCATTTTCCACATCATATATCCAAAAACATACAAATCAAACCCCCTACCACATCTAAAGATAGTCTAAGATCCAAAAGACTACCAACTTAAACCTACTTTCAGCCGTTTACCAACCACATTGCATCCAAAAAACAACCAACTTCAACTGCCAAACTAACCCTAATACACTAACACCTTAACTAACACCATTGCAAAAATGCACCAAGAAAGAGCTAGTGCCATCAGTAACTTCTTCTCATTGGGCAATTTGATAATCTTCTCATTCATTTCCTCCAGAAAATCAATCTTCTTGCACAAGTCTTCAATCACCAATTCAAGCTCCTGAATGGTGGTGTCCCTTGCTTGCACCTTCTGTCGCAATTCTCTAATTTTGTTGCCATGATCCTCCCACTGGTGGAAACCACAATCACCCTAATGCAAAGAACATAACTTTCAATTACTGATGGCAATTTAGGGCACATAAATACTAAGGAAGAATGAAGCACTTACCCTCAGGTATTGGCACACAAAAAATTTCTTCCCCTTCGTTGGTACATCCGTTGTCACCATCTTCAATTGCGCAGCTTCGTTGTGGTAGCACGTGACAAGATTCTCCAGAGATTGAATGCTTGTTGAGTCCGCCATTGAAACAAAGAGATGAAACAAGGAAGATGAAAGAAAAAAAAAACGAAGAAGAAGAACTGATCAGGGAGACAAAGAGAGATGAAACAAGGAAGATGAAAGAGATGAACAGGGATGGGGAGGGGGAGATGGGTATTTAAGAAACAAACTGGTTTAAGCTTTTATTACATCTAACTGTAAAAATTTAAAATTTGATTAATAAATGTTGAAAACCGGCTAAAAACCTCACCTAACTGGTTGTTACCAGTCATTAATTTCCTAGGACCAAAAAACCGATTTACTAACCAAAGGTGGGATTATTCCAGAATAATCCAAAGGTGGGATTATTATTGGAAGAACACCCAAAGGTGGGATTATTCCAGTCCAATTTTCCAAAACTTTATGGATCTTCTAGTCTAGTGAATAAAGGTGGAGATGATGGAATCGTTCTTAAACTCTTTAGAATGATTTCCTTGACCGAAACCTGTCAATTGATAGGTATATAAAAAGATTTTAGGCCATATAAGGTGGGTATTTAGAAAAATGAACTTATAAGGTGGTTATTTTGAAAAAGTTGGTTTTATAAGGTGCTTAAACTTTAAAGTCAACAAAAATCGTACAACATATTAAGTAAAGTAGTCATATTAAATTTCGGTCATGTCTTAATCGAGGTCAAATAATAGTAATATAAATTGCAATATAGTTTGGGGAATACGATTCAAAAAATCAAGTACATGACTGTTTAATAGAAGATTTTTTTTAAAAAGGTAAGAAAAAGAAAGGTTAGGAGACGCTTAATAAAAGAATATAGTATAAATACTAGAGCATTACAAATCTTGGAGAATTTGCACCAAAATACACATCCTGGAGATTAATTCATCATCCTTCAGGGCTTTGTGCATAAAATAGCCAGTAATGGGATTGTTATGATGAAGACGATGGTTTGGTAATGGTACTCGTAGTGGCATTGGGAATTGACTTCTGAAGCGATACTATTACTATTAGAGAACAACATCAGAGCATCATCACATATCACAACTCTGTGTGTATGAAAAAAGGTTAGGTTGAGCATTGTGGTCCTCTGGAGTCAGATTAGACTGGCCAATTAATGGTATCTCTCAAACGTAGTCGCGTAGATGATGGACAAAAAAATTGCTATAAGAAAAAGGAGATGATATGGGGATCAAAAAATTTGAAATATGAGTAAATTCAAATTGACAAGCGTATCAATTTCACTGCTTGAAGAGGCCTGATTGCAATTGCTGCAGTTCTGAATGTGGCTTCACTTGTAGCCACACCAATAAGCACTGCTTATACAGAAATGTGGAATACCCAGAAAGTTCAAAGTAATGCACATAACCTATGAACCATGTATCTATTTGTGAACAAGTTCATCATTTTTCAGGTCACAAATTCCCGCAAAATCAAGAAAGACGAGTACGCTCAGAACCAGTATTCGAGAAAACTCAACAGTCTAACTGTATTTGAACATACAACCAGTTCTACTGACTACAAGCCTAAAATACTCATCTGTTGGTGTATAAGAAAAGGTTTATGCCACTATTCATTTGTTCTTTTTAGGTTCCTTGTTATATTCATCTACTAGATCCTCGATATCTTTCCAGAAAAGACCTTCCACCAAAACTCCATCCTTGGTGAACCTGTAAAATTAGACAAGATCACACAAATGAATAACCATTCAGGAACCTGAAAATGATGGAAGCATGGTATGCCTTTTAAAGTAAGTAGAGAGACCATTTAGTGACACTCTTAGTCAACTCAACAGGTTTGTTGGCGGAGATTGATTTTGGATCAGCGCTTTCGATAGTCAGTGTGTAAATATCAGAGAACCTAGGCAACTTTGAAGATACAACCAGGCCAGTACTATTGTAGGATCCCTGCAATTGGACATATTTAGTGAAGATAGTACACACTTAATAATTGGCAAATTATACTTAGATATCACTCAGAAGGTAGATAGTTAAATTTCCAAATCCACACCACCAAGATGCCTAACTTGAAACAAAAGAATAATGCACTGAGAATGTTGCCTATGCCTACACAGAAAGGGGAATGGGAAGAGATACAAAAAACCAAAGGGGTCATAAATTTTAATGTTCAAGGCTTCAAGCTACAAAGTCAGTCAGTCTCCTTCAAAGATTCAATGGTCCAAAGCCGAAAGGCGAAAACCCACATCTGACACTAAATCCTGAATCCAGATACAATCATATAACTATCTATTAAAACATTGAAGGCAAAAAAAAAAGATCCGAAGAGCATTCCTGTACTTACAGATGTAACAGGTTAACCCTGAAAAAATACACTAAGCAGGATGCTTTACAGACACACATAAAGTAACTGATACACTGCAAGGTAACAAATAGGAGTAACAATGTAACAGAGAGGTTGGCAGGTCACATAAGCCATGTTGAATGTAAACTGTCAACAAGAATTGTAGGAATTTGTGGGTCATAGATGGCAACATACTTCATGTAAACAATCTCAATTGTAGTAGCGAGGCTAAAAGAGCCTCTATGCAATTATATGGGCAAAGCTGCATACCGCCCTACATAGGCAGTCGCCTCATTACAGGCATGGGAGTAGCTTTATGGACTCATATTACTGTATGTATGAGATGGGAAAATGTGTATCTCTACCTCCTGTAAACTATGCTCTGAGTATATTGCATATAATTAAAATCAAATCAGACTAAATACAGAATATGCCAGAAAAATGAGAATCCAACAGCACTTTGTTTACCTATGTTTCTGTTCACCCAAACACACAAGTAAGTTGCAGAGGGCCCAAGCATGTAAAACAATTTTGTACAAACTATACAATAAAATCAACTTTGACTCCACATATATACCAGGAAGGATAAAAGGGTAAGACGTTTAACATCAAAGCTCAGATACTCAAGCCATTTTTGCGTGTGTAACTGCCCCACAAGACCAATACTGGAAAGGTCATCATAAAAGATTTAATGACTAGCTGTCTTCAGGACCCTTATATCATGGGCCACGATACACAGCTACTTGAGTATATAGCTAACATTACTCGGACACAATGAGCTTGGGTATTTATATAGATTCAAGTCATTCCCATAATTACACATAAGTGTGCCAATCTCATTCCTGTACACAAACAATTAAGAATCCAAGTGTGCCTGAATGCAAGTCCAAGCTCCAAATCCATGAACAGACAGTGTTGTTACTCTGAAGTCGAGCAGAAAACATCATGTCATCACTAAACATCCAAAATTCTGAATTTCAGAAAGCTATCAATCAACTAAAAGCGCATTCTTTCACATGCCTAAACATCAAGATTGCATCAGATGAAGTGTCACAAGTCACAGCAGATAATGAGAAGCTTATCTATCACATATATAGATCACTCTTGGCTGATATTAGAAAAACTATTTCTCATTTTAGCACCAGAAAAAATCACATCACAATAATTGGACAGAAAGGGGTCTCTTCCATGACATAAACCTCCAACTTTTCTAATCATAACAAGAAAACAAAGGCCATTTTAATAAGTAAGGTTCTAGATCCTACCGATGGAGGATAGGTGAACATGATAGCGTTCTTTTCCTTTGTGTAGACGATCACCTGTAACAAACCATTGAAGAGAATATATGTGCAAGATAGTCAAGGATAAAACAACGTTCCATAACCAGACAGTTCCAGACATCAATTAGTTACTGTAGCTTGGTTGACAGACAAATAGCATAACATTATTTTCTAGATTACAATTTTATTCTGCCTCCCAACAGCCGTTGAACCCCTAGGCCCTGACATCAGATTACCAAGTAAGAGTATACAGTTTATGGTGTAAAAGAAAGGCTGGTAAGTGACGGGTCCTCAGTAATTCAGTATTATTAAAACAAAGGAAGAACATCAATTCATTACCATCACCGAATCAATAATCCAATAAAATGATACAACAAACCCAACACCAAAAGTTCTCCAATACGGTAATTTGGCTAGTTACAGAGCCATAAATGGCAAGCCTTAAACTCTAAATCTTTCCAACCATGAATTACATAATATGCTATATTAAAGGCATAAGTAGTTCATTCTACTGTTTTATGTGAAGCTCAAAGTGAAAGTGCTTAATCACACATTCTCATCCATGTTAGAGAGCAAGGATCATAAGGAGATGCAGAATGAGAAAGCATCAACATTAGTTATGCTAGTGCAAATGAAAATCACAACTAATTAAAGAAAAGGATATAATATGATAGCACCAATCAAAAAGTTCTTATTTTCTGGGAACTTCTTAGGGTAGAATTGTGCCACCACAGCAATGATTATGATCACAGTCCCCATCAGCAATCTTACATTGCTCATCCTCACATCTTCTACATACCCACGACCTTTAACAGCCTGAAAAAGAACACATCAGAGAAAAAAGTGGCCAGCCAATTCAACAAAGAAATGAATAATCACTAGTCAAATTTTCAGTATCCATAATCCCTGTTCATAATAAGATGGAGAATTTCAATTCAGAAGAACAATGCCTCTTCCTAAACGCAGAGGTCTTGATTCAAAGAGACTTACATTTCAGGCAACGACGAAGAAAACGTAGAACTGACAACCTATGCAAGTTTAATGTTTCCCCAAACCCCTTGCACAAATTGAATCTTCACGAAAATTCTTTTGTAATCTAACCCCTTTCAATTGAACAATTACCACTAAATTCCAATCACTACCAAAATCAAACCCTAAAAAAAGAAAATTCCTCCCACTACTGATTCAGCAAAAAGATCGACACAAAACTACACAGATTCGAGCGTTGACTAATCCTCCATCAAGTCAAAGTGACACAAACCAAAGGTTCACACACTAAATTCCAATCACAAACAACACAATTAAAAAAAAAATGACACAAAATCCGATAAATTAACCTAATTTACCTTCAATTCAAGCAATCAATCCGAAAACTTCGAGAATTGGTTAAAAATTAAACCAATAATACCTAATGCAAAACAAAAACTCGAGAGATCCAGAAAAAAAAAACTAAAATTCAACAAATTGAAAAGGATAGAAATAAGAAGAGAGACCTCGGTAGCAGATTCGTCAAGGAGGTGTTTGATGGAATTATGATCCAACAAATTAGTTTTTTTAGGGTTTTGCTGCTTCGTTGAAGGAGTGTTTGAATCGCTCGACATTTTTTCTCTCTCTAAAAATAACTTCTGATGTCCTAAAATTCTGAATTGTTGGAAATTTCTCTCACAGTTTCGAGTTTTCTCTCTAATTTTTGGGTTTTTACAAGTATAAATCGAAGCGGTTGTTAAAAAGGATTGAGATGCAGTGGGCGAATGAGACGGTTGTGTAACCAAAAAAATAGTTGCTCTCGTTGAGAGTCGAACTCAAGACCTCCCGCTTACTAAACGGGTGCTCTAACCAACTGAGCTACGAGAGCTGCTTGACAACAATGAACATATTTAAGAATAAATAGCGTCTATTTGACACAAACAAAGCTCTAGTATGTTACCGTGCACTTGCGGTATTACTTTTTTAACTCATCATCTTCTATGAGATGAACTTGGTTATTTAGCGTCTATATGGCATGTATGCATGTGATCCAATTTATGCAAGTGATTTATGTTAAATGTACAAAGTATGCATATATTTATCTTGTTGATTTATAAGGAGAATCGATGACTTCATAGTAAGCCTAGTTGACTAATATTATATTCATTAAATATGAACACTGTTCTGGTTTATTCCTGTGGGAAAGAAGATTAGTAGTGATGTAATTTTTTGAAATGGAATTAAGAACACAATACCTTGAGTAAGGTGTCTAAGAACTTGGCTATCACACGGCGAAAGTGAGGATAACGACGCCTTCTTTATATGTAGATCGACACCTCAACCCAAGTAGATTCCTTTTGGATAAGACTAAGGTTCCGCAACAAAGCAAATCACATGGGACTCAGAGTCCAAATAGACAATATCTACTAGTAGGCTCCTTAACACCTAGGGGTGCTACAGATGGTATCGAAGCCATGGCCCATTCCGGTATCCAATTGTGCCTACGGGGTCCGGGAACGCATGCTCTTTAAAGAAGGGGAAAAGGTGCCTATATTAAGCATAATATTATCGTATGAGGCGTTGTGATCGTATCAAGAGTAAATGCATTGATGATAAACTCTTAATACTACAAAATCATAGCGGGGTCAACGTTTTTAATGACCTAACATGAAACGGTTTTATCTTATATATTAGGTATGATGTGATATGTTTCATAATTGGGTCCCATACTTTTGAAAATCATAAACATATGATAACATTTGCCAAAGGTACATTCCGACTACTATATACAATTGGTAACTTTTTCAACTAAGCACCCAAATTTAATTGATCACCTATGGTTTATGGTGGATTGGATTGTTTGTGGATCAACTTATAAAAAGAATAGTGAATTGCATGTTTAATTAAGATAGGTATTATGTGTGCATTTAGTTTTAAAAATCATATGAATCTCGTTCAAGGTACGAAAAATAATACATAGAATGTTGTCTTTTGTGGTATAGTGATGAAATGTGTATTTTTGGCTGATTTTATGATTTCTTTTATTCGATTGTTTATAAGTATGACAACACATGGAGACTAGCTAGGTAGCAAGCGAGATAACGATCAAGAATAATTTAGTAATTTTCCAACGTTTATTAATAATATATTTTTTTTGTGAATAATGAATTGCGAGTAGTTTATAAAGAATTTGCTTAGAATTTAAATTAATTTAGTTTTTTTTTCTAGGGATGATAGGTTGGCTGAAATCCATTTCCTCCTATGGTATGAATACCTCATACGATACCTTGAGGGTTCCTGGAGTGAGAATCTCAAATATTTGAACTAAACATCAAGTATAAGTTTTGTTAATTATAAACTCATACCTACATCCGAAAATTGTTGAACCAACACCTCCTAAGTAGTACACCATCCCCTTTATTTTTAATATACACACTATGTACTTCAACACTATACACAGGGCCGTCTCAAAGAAATTAGGGGCCCTGAGCGAACAATATAAATGGGGCCCCTTGGCCCTCCAATAATGTATAAAAGTTATCCTTTATTTTTTATTTAACCATAGACCAAGAGATATACTTAAACATCAAATTCTCACATGAACATTATGAAAATTTGATTAATATACTAGAATAGTCAAAACTATTACAAAGCAAATATACAAACCATTAGCATCAAACACAAGTATTTTATGTTGAGATCATAAATCTGAAAATTAGTTCACAAGGTAATATCAATGAATTGTATTCTTAACAACAAATCCATCATTTCAATTGATGGACTAACAATTAAATAAATAATTAGAGCATGTAGAAAACCCTTACAAAATCAATCAAAAACCAAACCATATAGCAGTAGCAATTTAAACAAAATTAACAAGAAAGAGAGAAAAAGGAAAGAATGGAATGGTGTCAAGGAGAGGGAGGTGGAAGGAGACCAAGAGGTATGTGAGAGAAAGAGAGTAAAATTAACATTAAGGATTAAAATAATTTGATTTATTGAAAATAGGAACCACCAAATACTGCATAGATGAAATTAAATTGTTGGGTATTGATGACTTCTTGTAAATATAAAACCAGTTATGAACCATGACTTATTGGGGGAAGAAAAAGAGACGCACAACAAAGACAAGCAATAAAATGCAAATAATTTGTTCCAAAAAAACCCATGTGAAGAATCGATCCCGCAACTTCTAATGTGGGAGATGTAATCTTTGCCACTACACCACAACCCATTTTACTCGATACAAGATTACGCAGACTAGGATATATTGCAAAAATTAGTGAGCCCCATAGATTCCGAGGCCCCATAAATCGGGGGGCCCTGAGCCGTCGCTCAGGGTGCTCCCCCTAATGGCCGACCCTGACTATACACATATTACACTTTGAATATGATTTGTGGTTTATACATAAGGAAAAGTACATTCATGTGGGATCTTGTTGAATCTATCAAAACATATATTCTCAGATTATCATTTTTTTTATAATCTGTACCTTTTCATTATTAAAAAGACATTAATGGCTAAAGTTGTGTGTTGGAAAACATGAAAGTCAAACTATGAAGGATTTCATTCATCATACACCCGGGTATAATATGTGCATGGTACACCCAAAACTAATTTATGTTCATTTGCTTATTTGGAGCTCTCATTGTTAGTATATTTTGTTCATTTGGATGATTTCAAATGAATAATGAGCAAAAATATAGTTTTGGGTGTACCATACTCACGGTTAGGGCTGATAATGGGTCGGGTTGGGTTAAGATCAGGTTGGGTTGGCGGGTTAATGGGTTGAGAACCCCTCAACCTGCACCCGACCTGTTAACTTAAACGGGTTGGGAATTACAACTCAACCCAACCTTATGATAAACGGGTCAACCTTCAAGTCGACCCGTTTTTTTTTCGTGTTTTTTTCAGAAAAAAATAAAACAACAAAATTTATTTACAAAAAATAGTAGGCAACAACTTATAAGCATTAAGCCATAAAGTAACCATATGCTACATATTGTTCAAAATCAACAAAGTCAACCCAGTTGTTGTTCAAAATCAACATCATTACAACTCCGTAAGCAATTGTTCATCTTCTTCGATATTTCGACAGTTGTTCTTGAACTTCATGTCAACATCTTTCATGACTATAAGAGCAGAATAAAATAAAATTAACACAACAATCTGAAAACAAATGAAAATTACATATAGTAAAATAGAAAAAACAAAAATTAGAACAAAAATGAGAACGAAAATTAGAACAAAGGATTCGAAAATAATTAGAGCAAATATTATTAGAACAAAGATGTTAAATAAATTAAAAAAAATAGAACAAAGTTGTCGAGCAAAAAATTAAAGAAAGTACCCACAAAGATGATGAATGATAAAAGTAAAAGAAAAAGATATGGATCTTACTTGAATTAACTGAAGATGTTGAATATTTGATTTTGTGAAGAAGAGCAGAAGACTCACGAGTGAAGAAAGAGAGAAGAAAAGTTGAAAACTGAAGAAGTTAGGCGTCGTTTCTCACTTTCTCTTAGGGTTTGTCATTTGAGAAGAGTTAGGGTTTTTATTTTTAACTTTCTATATGGGCCAGCCTAATTTTTTGCTTTGAATTGAGTTTGGGTTTTTTCATAAATGGGTTAAACGGGTTAAAATCAGGTCGAAATTTTCAACCTGACCCAACCTATTTAATTTAACGGGTTGGGTCAGGTCAACCCATTTAAGTAAACGGGTTGAAAATTTCAACCCAGCCCATTATTAATGGGTTGAGTTCGGATCGGGTTGGCGGGTTGAGTAATATTTTGCCAGCTCTACTCACGATATACCCGGGTATATAACAAATTTTTTAAATATGGAGATTGTAAGGAAACAAATTAAAGGTAGTACAATATTAAAATAGTATATACTTTAATTCAACTTTGTTAGATATCATCTATCTTCTCTCCCTTCTTTCCCTTTCTCTCCTAAACCTAGCCTCCATTAGTGAATTTCAAAGGTTTCCATCGATTTTATTGGTGGATAGCCCCACTTTAATTTTAATTTTCATTGTTGTTTAGCTTTGTTTATGTTCGTTCTTGTTTGAATAATACTTCCTCCTTTAAAGAGAGGATTGTTTCTCCCTTGAAAGAAAGGGTTTATTCTCTTTTACTTGGGAAATACTTTAGTTTACTCCTTTGTGTTCTAGATGAATTATCATAATTTTGGATCATTGATGAAGAATTATGCGGTGTCGAAGAAGATTTCAGATCTACAATTACAATCAATGGTATCAAATTTAATTCTATTTCAAAACAACAGCATATCGAAAGACCCCCTCGTTGAAGGCTGTATCAAACATCGATGTGGAAGAGGGTGTGCGAAATTGTTAGATCTACTACACAACGATCGTGGTTTTGCAAATTCTGAATTTTATTTGTTCAAAATTGTTATGTATTTGTTATTCCTGATTTCTATTGTAGATGTCATATGACTCTTTTATTAACGAATTAATTTTACTTTAAAAAAAACTTTGTTAGATATCAAAAAATTAGCTGAAAAGTAATTACTTATGTAAGTTTTTAAGTTTCTAAGGTAATATTTCTTTCTATTTTCTCATCTCAAAAAAAATCTCGAATTTTCTATTTCATTTGTCTCTTGGATTTCTTTCTCCATTTCTAAAAACTGAAAACACAAAAAACTTTACCCTATTTACCCATTTCAAGTAAACACACACACGAAATACACGATGTTAAAAAAAAGAGTTTTTTGTCAGAAACAACCTTTTAAAAGTGCCATTTTGTGAGAAACAACTTTATAATTTTTTTTTTGTGAGAAACAACCTTTAAATGCGATTTTCTTGTTAGATCAGACCCTTCGACCATTTTCCGGCATTGACTTGATTTTTCCGGTAAAGACTTGAATTTCCCGGCGAAGACTATTTTTTTAACCCCTTTCCCTCTCTTTTTCCCTCCAATTTCTTCCTCCCAAACCCACCCCAACCTCTAGCCTCACCCCCCCATTTTAGTCCCGCCTTTGCCCCCACCTCCTCCCCCCCACCAGAAACCACCCTCACCTCCTCCCCCCACCAGAAACCACCCTCCTAGCCCCGAAACCTCCCCCACCCGAACCACTCCTCCACCAAACTCGAAGAAGATCCCCGCCACCCCTATCCCGAGTAGCACCCCCGCCACCACCACACCGCCACCACACCACCACCAAAACAAAGACACCGGAAACAACCCGCCACCACCATAAACCCACAACCGCAACACAACCACAAACCCACAACCGCATCATAACCACAAACCCAAACCCGCAACCACAACCACAAACCCACAACCGCATCACAACCACAAACCCACAACTGTTGTTGACTTGATGGTCCGCTTACGCCTACCGGAAGTCAGATTTGGATCGCATGTTTGGAGTTCCGGTGAGGAACTCAAGTCTGGTGGTGCTTTTCTAGGAAAGGGGAGGGCAGTTCTCGGGGGTGGGGGAGTGCGGGGGTTTCGGGAATAAAGGAGTGCAGGGGACCGAGGGTTTTCGGTGGTGGAGGTTGGGGTGGGTTTGGGAGGAAGAAATTAGAGGGAAAAAGAGAGGGAAAAATCAAGTCAATGCCGGAAAAATCAAGTCAATGCCGGAAAATGGTCGAATGGTATGATCTGACAAGAAAATCGCATTTAAAGGTTGTTTCTCACAAAAAAAAATTTATAAGGTTGTTTCTCACAAAATAACACTTTTAAAAGGTTGTTTCTGACAAAAAAACCCTAAAAAAAAAAGAAGTTAGTCCTAATTGGCACTTTTTTACCAGGTAACTTCCCCCAGTCTCCTTCAACCGCGTGCACCATTCACTCTCTCTTTCTCTCATCTCTCGCCGCCTCTCTCTCTCTTTCTCTTTTCTCTCTCCTCTTTCTCTTTTATTTCTCCCCTCTTCACTTTCTCTTCTTTCTTCAACCCTTCATTTCCAGGTTCAACTTACCCTTCAACGTTGACCCATCTTAAACCCAATCCTCCCGAGATCTAATCCTCTTAACACCCTATTTTCATCTTTTAAAGGTTAGATCTTTAACTTCACGTGATAACTTTTGTTGGGTTTTGTTTTTTTGTTTTATTTTTTATGGTTTTTGATTTTCATTTTGTTACGATTTTGTAGATCTGAAGTTATTATGTGCTGGTGTTTGTGAAAAAAAGAAGATTTGGATTAATCATGTCTTTGGGATTGACAAAAAGTGATGATTCGATCCACATCAGGGAGGTTTGGAATCATAATTTAGAGGAAGAATTTGGTTATATTCGAGAAATAGTTGATGATTATCCTTATGTTGCTATGGATTCTGAGTTTCCTGGTGTTGTTATAAGACCAGTTGGAAATTTTAAGAATATAACAGATTATAATTATAAGACTTTGAAAGAAAATGTTGATATGTTGAAGTTAATCCAACTGGGTCTTACTTTTTCGGATGAAAAAGGGAATTTGCCAACTTGTGGAACTGATAAGTTCTGCATCTGGCAGTTTAATTTTAGGGAGTTTGATGTTGGGGAGGATGTTTATGCTAGTGATTCCATTGAGTTATTGAAGCAATGTGGGATTGATTTTGAGAAGAATAGTGAGATGGGTATCGACTCGAATCGCTTTGCTGAGCTTCTTATGTCATCTGGGATTGTGTTGAATGATTCTATCAAATGGGTAACATTCCATAGTGGGTATGATTTTGGGTACTTGCTCAAGTTGTTGACTTGCCGGGATTTGCCCGAAACGCAATCCGGGTTCTTCAACTTGATCAATATCTATTTTCCTATGGTCTATGATATCAAACACTTGATGAAGTTCTGCAATAGCCTCCATGGTGGGCTTAACAAGCTCGCCGAGTTGTTGGAGGTGGAAAGAATTGGGATTTGTCACCAGGCTGGATCAGATAGTTTGCTCACTTGCTGTACATTTATGAAGTTGAAGGAGAATTTCTTCAATGGCTCCACTGAGAAGTATGCTGGTGTACTGTATGGGCTAGGTGTTGAGGATGGTTAGGGGGTTATACTTTTAACTCTTTTTAGTTATGGAAAAAAAAATAACCTTGACCAAACCAAACCAAGCCATTGTTGAATTATTGTGTCTGATTTAGTCTGTTGTGGAGTTTCCAATTTGTCTTTGTACACATTTAGTTGAAGGGTATTGTTGTTCTTAAGCTTATAAGAAGGGTGTCTGTCACTTTGTAGCTTGTGTAGTAGATGTCAATCATAATCTCTGTAACGGATATCTCGGCTCTTTTAAGGAGCATGAGCTCTCTGTAAATTAGAACAGTCAGTTGTTCAACAAGAAACTAATCATGCTTACCTTCTTTTCAACAAGTTTGTTCCTCTGTTTCTGAACATATATTGTTCACTATATATGGTGATATGCCCCTATATATTTCCAAATGTGATACCTTACTCTCGAACTATAAATATGGTTACCATTTGGAATGTGAGTTAGGCCCGAGCTTGAATTGCGAGAAGCTCAATTGTAGAATGTTGGTAACAAATTTCCTCAAGGTTTCGTGCTCAGAAATTTTATTATCACTTGTTTTACATTCGAAATGACTTCTGTCGTTTGGCCCTTACAGTCTGTCTCAGTTTCATTCATTAGCTATGGTACATAATTTACTGTCTCCTACTTTCCTTCAATCTTCATAGGTTAGTTTCCAATCTGTAACAATTGAATTTTTTCTTTTGAGATGTTCTTACATCTTACCATGCTGCGAAAGATGAAAGCGAGACTGTTTCATTCATTAACAATTGATTTTTTTTGAGATGTTCTTACATCTTACCATGCTGTCAAAGATGATGCGTAGTCGATGTCATCTTGAGTCCTGTAATTAATCTGATCTTGCCAGATATTGATCTGTTGCAGCTTTCCTTTGGTTATGTTTTCAACAGTGCCTTGGTTTGTCTGTTTCAAAAGCCAATTCTTTTTTTTTGAAGGGAGTTTCAAAAGCCAATTCTAATACCTGTGCATCTACCTTGACATTATTCTACATATGTAACATATCTTGGTATCGTGGCTATCCAGCTTGGTAGACTAAAGCATTATGCTCTGTGTGGTTATAGATACTGAGCAAAATCTCATGAGTAGCATTGTTGACATTTTATATCTTTAGAATACATTCTGTGGATTGGGGCTACAAGAACCACATGGATTGTGACTCTCTCCGCTCTCACCTTTTTCGCTCTTAAGAAAGACTTTGCTTTCTTTGCTGAATCTTTAATGTCTCTTTGTTGTTTGGTTGTTCAGCTGGTCGAGGCGCCCAGATTTTAAAATATCTGGTGCAACGTCTCTCTTTTTTTTAGCTTATCTTTGTCTCTTTGAAGTTCTAGCTGCAATTACTTCCCCTGTATCAAATAAGATGCTACGCTTTCTATAACGGGATATTTCAAATAAGATGCTACAATTTTTCTTCTTTCCTTATTTGGTAAGTTTTGGGCTGTGAAATGATTATATTACCCTCACTTAAAAATAAAAACTGCATTGACAAACCTAATAACATCCGTAAACACATTAGCCTAATTTAATGATTCCCACCAAATTCATTAAACTCAACAACTTTTCAGATTCAACCCCCAATTAAAAACAACCTGCCCAATTGAATCACCCAATCCCCCACATCTCTTGAACTTTCTTCTCTCTCTCTCTTCTCTCCCTTTTCTTCAACCCTAACCCAGAAACCCTAGAAATTGAGTCGCAAACCCAGATCTCCTCCTATCCTCTTCAACCTTAAACACGAAATTTGAATTATGGCCCATAATTTCATCCTCAATTTGAGTCCCTTGATTGATGTGTTGTTCGAGACTGATGATGATGGGAAACCCTGTTAATCAAGGACATTTGTGACTCCTTCGAACGGAGATCTCCGTGGCCCCGATGGTTTTACGAAACAGGAGGTGCGGAAAATCATATGGGTCCTAGCGCAAAGAAGGCTATTGGGATCTACTTTGGAGGAGCAAGTGGCGAAGATGGAGGCATTTCATTTGGGGGAAGCGAGGCCCAAATTACCACCCGACTTGGCTGCGGAAAACATGAAAGATGATGGTGACTGTCATATCTTGGAAGATTTTATGGATTCTGATGACTCGTCGTACGAGGGTGACCATGAAATTATTGATATCGATAGTGGGGAGGAGGAACATGAAAAATTAGGGATCCTAGAGAGGGTGATAAAGTTAGAAAAAATGGAGGACGATTCTTTCATGGAGGATGTGGTGGAAGATAAGAAAGAAGGACCTTCTTTTGTTTGTAGGCCGTACATGTTGAGATCTTGCAATGAGATTTGCAAGTTACTGAAAAAGAGTGGTGAGAAAGAGGAAAAAGGAAAGGCGGTGGTTGAAGGTAAAGGGAAGGATGTAGTTGTGGATAAAGGGAAGGGGATGCCTGTTGAGGACGGGAGAAGGATAGTGGTATGTGGCCTAGCTGTAGGCCAACAAGAAGTAAAGAAGGCTGTTGGGAAGAGGAAGGTCAATTGTTCTCCTGTGCTAGAAGATGAAGTTTATTGGAGCAGAACCCCATTTCCTCCTATCAAACATAGTGAACCCAAGAAGAATAGGGTTGGGCAATGGGCAATGGAAGCAAATTGATGAGGATGAATGAGATCCTGAATTGTTAAAGTTCACGAAGGGACATGTCCCTGCATTCAGGAATAACTACATGTGAATGAGTCCTTCATAAGGCCACATCATTCTTTGGTTATTTCTGACTTCTTTACCTCTTTTGATCATTTAACTTGTTGCTTGTAATTCTATTTTTTGTCCCTTAAATGTGATGAGTCCCTGAAATGTGTTGGTGACGGACCCCTGTTAGTATGCTGAGGTTGTTGACTTATGATGTTAATGCTTGATTGATTAAACTCATGCTTATGTGATATGCATTCCATGATTATTGGTCGTCTCTTATTTGGTTAGTCCCCCGCCTTGTTGGATGTTTAGAGTTGTAGTTGAGAGTCCTTAATCACCACCTAATCCAGATGATGAAGGGACTTAATAACTCTGAAACAAGGTTTGATTTGCTCCAAAGTTAACTCTGTTGAGGTACCAAACCTTGTTTTTGATGAGTTAAATCAAGATACCCCTGATGGATTCATAGAGGTCAAATGATGAGCAATCTTTGTTACTATGTTGATGTTGTTAGCTAATGCTTCATTGGTCAAGTTCTTGCTTGTGTGAAATGCATTCAATGATCCATGGTGTCAATTTGATCAGTCCCCTGCCTGGTTGGATGGTTTAGTGTTGTGGTTGGTAGTCCCTTATCTCCACTTAATCCAGAAGATGAAGGGACTCATTAACTCTAAAATAAGGTTTGATTTGCTCTAGAGTTAACTCTGTTGAGGTACTAAACCTTGTTTTCAATGAGTTAAATTAAGATATCCCTGATGGATTCATATAGGACAACACTTGAGCATAAGCATTGATAGAATACAAACTGAAAATAAACTTCACTGCATTAAACTTGACTGCATCTACAAACCTAATTTGATATGCATACCATTAATCTATACAAAAGTTCCTTTGATTATTACCTAAGTTTATATGCATACCAATTAACTACACAAAAGTTGATATGCATCTATCCATACCATTTCAATACACAAAAAGTTGTTGTCCATCCAATTTTAGTTTACAAAACAAAACACATATCAATTGACACTATCAGAATAAGGTTTGTGCATCAGTCAAACCTATGTTGTAGCAGTAAAAACAAAAACTTGCATTTGTCATCTTCTTCCATTCATCAGAACCTCCACTAGTCTGCATCCACCTGTGGCACCCGATTTTTAATGTCTTAATTAACGATGTGAATCCCACGAAAGTCTCTCATTGGACTATGATTTTTAGAAAACTTTGAAGTCGCCACCCTATTAATATCTGAATAGGGACATATTTACTTAATAAAGCGTTTTAAAAATCAATTTCAAGAAATATTATTTAAAACGATGATGACTTCATATGGATAAGAATTTTTTGAAAATTGGTCTTTCATACCATGAGATAGGGTCCAGGGTTTAGGTTAAGAGGTGCGAACATCTGGAACTCATCTCCTCTTCCGTTATACAGAACGGGCTCTTACTAAATGCGTTATTTTCCATTTTAAAGTAATCATGGCTATTCAAAAGAAAGAAAAATCACATAATTTGCACATATACACATCAATCATTTTTAAGAGGGCCAGTATATCATTTGTACATGGCCGGTTTGAGCACCGAAGTTGCACTATGTACCAATCATTGCGGGATTGGAATCCACTCATGGATCAAAACCATCGTAGTTCGATCTTATGTCTCACCCTAAATGGCCAATTTCATTGGGGATGAAAAGGGGTGGCAAATAGATTATGAATAACTCACCTTTCAGAATTAGACAAATCTATTAGGAATAAGGTAATCACTCCAATTAGTGATTGAAACGAGGTTAAGGGATAAAAGATTATGAATAATTCACCTTTAGAATTAGACACACACCTATTAGAAATGAGGTAATCACTCCAATTAGTGATTGAAATGGGATTAAGATAATCACCTTAATTAGTGATTATATATGAAGGAGGCTCAAGATAATCACCTTAATTAGTGATTAAGAATGGAGGTTAAGATAATCACCCTAATTAGTGACTAAACTTAAGAGGAAAGATAATCACTTTAATTAGTGATTAAAAATAAAGGTTAGGAAATAATCACTCTAATTAGTGATTATTCAAGGTTTAAGATAATTACTCTAATTAGTGATTAAATGAGAAAAATAATCGCCCTAATTAATGATTGCTAAGGTTAAATTAATCACCTTAATTAGCGATTAAAATAAAGGTTAGGAAATAACCACCCTAATTAGTGATTATTCAAGGTTTAAGATAATCACCCTAGTTAGTGATTAAACTTGGAAAGTTTGAGCTAATCACCCTAATTAGTGATTAACTAATAATTGGAGATAATCACCCTAATTAGTGATTAACTAATGAAAAGTTTGAGTTAATCACCCTAATTAGCGATTAATAAAGGATTGAAATAACCACCTTAGTTAGTGATCACATTTATAATTTTCAAGAGGTCTTGGGAAAAGAGGTTTGCTTCCTAATTGAAGGGTTTTAGGATGGATGAGGAATAATCTTAATTGAAGATTATTAAATTATTTTGAGATCAAATTTGGAGATTGTGTTTGGCTAATTGAAATTTGACCATTTAAAGTGAGACACGTGAAACGGCCTAAAATCAATTCGGAGATCATAATCACTAATCTAATTATGTCAAATTATATGATTGATCCATTTGAATATGGAGAACAAATTTAAAATGTAAGATCATCATACAATTTAACTTAATTAGATTTGTAATTTTTCCTCTTAATTGAGATTGGGTCATTTAATGCATATGCTATGATATATCGGTCCCAACATGCAAAATTATGCATAAATATCTCCATGTTTTTCATTAATGAGTGATGTAATAACTATTTACAAAAAAACTATTATTACAACAATATGTACAAATTCTATGATCTATACAAGTCTTCAAACTTGATCTTCACCATGATACTTCTTGATCTTCATCCTCTTGAATGGGCTTTGGAATTCATGTTTATTTGTAAACTTGTGAAAATTAGAAATTAATTAACCTCTTTGATTTTGATTTTTTATGACAATTTTTATTGATTTTATTTGCATAATAAAAATGAATCATTTTAAGAGAAACTTAAAATTTCACGACTTTTAATTAACATTTTCGTATAAAAAGAACACATTTTTTATGAAGCTTGAGTTAATCACTTTATTTCATTTTCCAGACTGCACTTTTATTCTTGTACTGGATTATAAAATTCATAACTTTCTGTAAAAAGCGTTAAATCGAGCATGTGATACACCTATGGATAGATCAGTGAGTTCTTGATATTGTATCAAAATTTCACAAGCTTTTAGTGACAACTCGAATTATGGTGAATTTTATGCTAAAACTGGTCAAAACATGACCTTTATCCAATGTGTTCTTTGAAATCAAACTTACTTAACTTAGTTTGGAGTGAATTTTGGTATGAACTTTCTAGACACTTTTAAGGACTAGACTAGAAATTTTCACTTGAATTGGACATTTTCAGTGTTCTGGAATTTAGTGATTTGCATGAACGTTTTTGTAAAAATGATATAAAATTGTATAAAATGCATATGAACATGATTTTTATGTTTTTGGAAAGCTACTGATGTCTACTTTAAAGTTGATGTTTTTAGTTTTGTTCTAAATGAGTTTATTTTAAACTTTATTGAACGAACAAGCTTATGTGGTACTAGACAAAATCAGTTTTGCACAACAATGTTGTATGATTTTTAATTATCTATACAAAATTTAAAAATTCCAAAGCCCAGATTCTTTGGAAACATCTTGAAATTCATAGGAAAAATATTACATCCTATAAAATATTTACATAATACGAGACGAAAAATGAAATGAAGTACGAAATTAAACCGACCATAATTACAACATCACATTTTCTTTTTATGGAGATGTTTATGCACAACTCTACTTGAATTTTTATATGAAAACATGTTTTTGGTTATAAATAACAACTTAATTAACAAAAATCACACAAGCATATATTTCCTAAGAGTCTCCCCATTAGAGTTGACTATTCTTGGTGGGGTGATTTAAGGTTGGGAACCTATTAGGACTTCCACATACCCAAATCACTCCAAAAAATTAAAAATTGATAAGAGGAAACAAAAAATAAAGTTAGTATGTGATTAAGAAGATGATTAAGAAAAATAACAAGAACTTTAACCTGCTAACTCAATGATGCACTTCCTTTTGCAAAGTTTTCTACCTTTTTTTTGTGATTTTCTTAATTTCTAAGTGAGTTTCTAAATCCACTTAATTACTAACTTAAACCCTTTTTTTGTGTTTTTCTTTTGATGAACTTCTTCACTTACTAATTATAATGATATTTTTTTAGAGGGAGGAATTAGGGAGATGGAGAGTAGTATTGAGATTTCTAGTTGTGAGAAGTTGTGAAGTTAAGTTGTTGTGTTTGAAGCAACAAAAAAAGGGTATATTTATAGGGAAATGAGGTGATGAATTAGGGTTTGAAGAAGGTAGAAAATCAGATTTTTCACCCAAAAATATGATTTTTTACCATCCTAAATTATCTTAATGACATCACACCAATGACATCACCTTAATGACATCACTAAATCCTCTCAAATCTTCCTACATTATCAAAATCATTGGAAATACCAATATTCTTATTCTCTTTAGATTTAATTTTGATCTTTACACTAATGAGGCAAAATCCAAAATTTCAGTTTGTTCCAAACACATCCTAATACGTAGAAATACATTGAAAAACGTGAAGAAAAAAAATGATTGGGCACTTGCGCGCAGCTCAATGCAAAGCCCTGCGCTAGACACAGCCTTGTGTGCTTGGCGCACAGACATGCGTCTAGCGCACAAAACTGCTGTGCGCTGGGCGTATGATCATGTGCCTAGCGCACAGCTCGAATCTTCCGAAAAAAAAAAACGGATTCTTGGCTCTTACACTTTGGATTTGATTCTTATTCTTATTTTTTTTCATGATTCTTATTCCTTAACTAATGGATAAAGGATGTGATTGGTGATTGAAGAATATATTCTTATTCTTTATCCAATGAACAATGACGTGACCATCAAGAAAACTGATTACTATCGGTTTTGAAAGACGATTAAAATTCCGGCGCCTAATTGCGACTCGTTTTTCTATTTTTCGAAAAACTAACTTAAAACAATTAATAAAAACTCGTCAAATTAGTAAAGACGAGCATGATTATACTACAAATTATTTTATTAAACTGGTGGTTGTAGTTATTGACTATGACTTACGGAAAATCATATTTCTAAGCCGGATTTGTATGACTAAAACGCGAAAAAAAGAAAACCATACAACGGAATGAAACTCGCGCTCCGGGACTAATATGCTTTTGACGGGGGGTGTGCTCCACAATACTTGACGATTTTATTTATTTTTATTTCTTTTCAAAATCTTTATTTTAAAATTTTATACAAAAAAAGGGGTTCAAAATTTAGTGTCTACACCACCTCAAAAAACTCCATTAGATCATCTTAAACTAACTTCAAGTTGTCATCCAAATAGCCCACTGCATCATCAATGAGTTCCTGATCAATTGTGATATTTTTGGTAGGAGTCCCAACCTTTCTAATCTTATCTTCCCATGGTAAGGGTTCTTGTAGTTGTTTTCCCCTTTGACTTGTAAAATTCCAACCATCACATATTGCAGTTGTAATCATGTGTACTTTAACAAATCTGGATTAAAGAATTCATATGATGCTTGCATTTTCTCAATCAAGTCATCAATGTTCTTAGGAAATGACCTATACTGCAATGCTTGTATGACACTAAAGAAACCTAGGTCTAAAATGTTAAGATTAGGGGACTGGGGGGCTGACATACCAGTTTGATATCCATTCCTTGTGGCTGCTACCATGAAAATTGTATCAGTTGGTTGATTATGTGGTCGTGCATTATCTGGTTGGATTACAATGTATTTTGGAAGATGACCTATTTTGGAAGATGACCGGACCATTTTTGCATGATTGCTGGTATGCCTTTGTTGGCAATGACATCTCTGATGACCTCTTTGGTGATTTCCTCTATTTATTGGGTCTCAATAGTGCCTGTAACTCTTTTTTACTTGTTTTCTTTGCTGCAACCCTTTCCACAAAAAGATAGATACCAAATTTGCCATCATAGATCATCTTCCCATCTGTGTCATACAGTGGCCTTGAAGTGACAACCATAAACATTGTCTTGATCTTGAACCTCTTTGACTGTGTGCATCTGTATGGGTCATCTTTTCTAGGCAGTAAGTAGAATCTTCTCATGTCTGGGTTTAAATAAAACCATTTTTCATCAATGTGAAATACATTTTCCATGCTTTAAAACACTGTTGGTTCAGTTGCAGTGGCTGGTATGATGTGGGAAAGAACCCACTTCATCCTTTCAAGCTTATGTGCCCCTGTGAGGGCTGGATGGTTGCTGGCAGTGTCACTTCTAAACTTCCTTTTCTTTAGTAGCCTGTATATAGTGCAGTGAGGAACCTTAAGGTATCTTGCAAATGCCCTCACAGTTAACCTTTTGCTTAGTGGACATGACTGAAGCCATTCCTCAGCATACTCTAGGGGCTTTCTTCACCTTTTCCATGTTTCTTTGTGCTGACATCCAGTGGAATACCTTGTTCCTTGCATTTTTTTGCAAGTTTTCAAATTCTGTCAAGAGTGGTTCTGTGAATATCAAACTCTCTTGACAGTTTCTTTTTTGTGCCCCAAAGTAACTTATCAGCATGCTCTAAATAAATAAGCTTCTCCACTAAGTGCCTTATCTTCTGTAGACTTAATTCTGTTTTCAATGTTGGCCCTCTTAACTCTTTTCTTTGTTGTTTCTTGTGTTGCATGTTCTTGCATACCTGCTGCCACATCATCTGAATCATAGCTCTCATCAAGAAAAGCATGCCATCCCTCATCCTCTAACAACTGATTCTACACTGAAGAACCCATCATCTTGCTGATTTTGCATTCCCCCCCTAGCACATATATATGCAAATGAAGAAGATGATTTTTTGTTTTTTTATGGTTTTTTTGGAATGGAAATGAACAAATTAAGTGTTGTGTGTGTTATGTAATTATGCTAGCTAATTTTGCCTCTACTAACTCATCTTAAATGTTGTTGATTTTTAAGTGGTTAAACATTTATGGTTGTCCCCTATGTTGGGGATGTTTGGGGTTTAAATAGTTGTGTTTACTTGGTTGGCAAGTATGAATTGTTGGCTCCAACTTAATTTTTTGAGGTAAAAATTCCCTCCAAATTTTTTTGGGAGATTTCTACTTTGTTCTTCCGCTGATGTTAGAGCACCAAAAATTTATGTTTTAGAGGGAAACATTCCCTCTCATACTTCCCACGTAAAATTTCAGCTTTTTGGGAAGTGTACAACTTAGGGTTTGGTGTTTTGTAGGGACATCCTTCCTCCCACTACAGCAGCAGCGATTTTAAAGGAAAAAAAAGGTCCACGTGGTCAGCCCCCACCCATTCCCCCTCAAAAGTCATGTGGTCCCAAATATTCTCCCTCCAACTTTAACACTAATTTTTGTTCCCACCACTTGATTAACAATACCCCCAAAACATTAATCACCTCTAAGAAAAATTGCATCAGAATCCGTAATTCTCAAAATGTAGCATCTAATTTGCTATGGAGGAAGTATATGTCAACCTTTCCTTTAATGGTGTGAGCTTTTTTTTTTTGAAAGGATTAATGGTGTGAGCTTTTAGTTAAAAAAAAGGAAAACAGAGAATTAGCCTTAAGAGGTTAATGATAGAACCAATAGAGGTTAGATCTGCACCGACGGTCGCTCCGCCATGGCTCACGCCACAGGTTTTGCAGCGACCGCCGAGCCCTCCTACTTATCGGGGTCTGGCACTTGCCCCGACGGCCGGGTATAGGTCGCGCGCTTCAGCGCCATCCATTTTCGGGGCTAGTTGATTCGGCATGTGAGTTGTTACACACTCCTTAGCGGATTTCGACTTCCATGACCACCGTCCTGCTGTCTTAATCGACCAACACCCTTTGTGGGATCTAGGTTTGCGCGCAGTTGGGCACCGTAACCCGGCTTCCGGTTCATCCCGCATCGCCAGTTCTACTTACCAATAATGGCCCACAAGGAGCTCTCGATTCCGTGGTACGGCTCAACAAAGCAGCCGCGTCCTCCTACCTATTTAAAGTTTGATAATAGGTCGAGAGCATTGCGCCCCCGATGCCTCTAATCATTGGCTTTACCTGATAGAACTTGCGAATGTGCTCCAGATATCCTGAGGGAAACTTCGGAGGGAACCAGCTACTAGACGGTTCGATTAGTCTTTCCCCCCTATACCCAAGTCAGACGAACGATTTGCGCGTCAGTATCGCTTCGGGCCTCCACCAGAGTTTCCTCTGGCTTCGCCCCGCTCAGGCATAGTTCACCATCTTTCTGGTCCCGACAGGTATGCTTACACTCAAACCCTTCTCAAAAGATCAAGGTTGGTCGACGGTGCACCCGCTAGGGGATCCCGCCAATTAACTTCCTTGCGCCGTACGGGTTTACTCGCCCGTTGACTCGCACACATGTCAGACTCCTTGGTCCGTGTTTCAAGACAGGCTGAATGGGGGGCCCGCAGGCCGACGCCTGGAGCGCGCAATTGAAGACTTTAAGGCAAAGCTCTGCTGGATGGCTTTCATTCTAAAGAGTGAACAAAGTGTTGTATTCAACTACTTACCAAAAGTAAGGACCAATTAAGAACTGAAGGGATCTTGAATTACATGTTACTAGAATTTGCATGGTTGGAGGTCATAAGAATGAAAAATATTACCAAAGTAAACTTCCTCAAACTTTTGGGGCAAGATGTTGGGGTTCCTCCTGTGGTTGGATTGTCAGTTTGTCACGCTTGACTTGAGCTTCGAGATGCATCTATTATTACATTAACTAGAGCTCGATTTCCCCTACCATCTTTATTAACCCTGCCTCACCCACCACATGAGAAGTTGAGGACTATGCATATGAACCTCCTTGGATAAGACAAATGTGGGTGGAAAGGGTGTTTGTTTTTACTAATCAAAATGGTGATTTCATTATCATCGCTTTATATGGATGTTTTAAGGGTTTCATAGCTTATGCAAGGCCTAGTGACCAAACTTGGATACCATTTCTAGATATAACACTAAGGGAACGTTTTCGAGCTAAAGAGGATGTCGCGTGTTGGTGTTCACAAATTCTTATCTTGTATGATCAGGGAGTTCTTGGAATTTGTGAAATGAGCGCGTTTCAAAATTCTCAACCTGTGACTGTGACGATATATAGTATTGTACTTGCAAAAGATTTGTCTCGACACCACTTTTATGGGAAAATATACTTATTGGAGTCATATGGTGATCAGCTTTTGGTTATTCGATATAAGGCTATTATTGAGGGTGATCTTTGGTATAAAACATGTTATTTCGATGTGCACAAGTTTGATGTCGGCGCCATAAGGTGGGAGGAAATTAAAGGCATAAGTGATATCTGATTATTAATTGTGCTATGTCTGTTCGTGCATCACTTACTAAAAATTGCTAACGTAATTGTATTTATTTACCGATGACGAGTGGGAATCTTGGGACGTAGCCAAACGTTATGGGGGGATGATATGGGAATCTATTATTTGGTGAACGAGGAGATAAAAAATGTTTACGAAGGAAATGATACGCGTTCAACATTTTACCCTCCCTTATAGTTTACGCCCAAGTTCTAGCTTGTGGCATGTTCTCTATACTCGACCTCTTATAGTAATGTATTGTCTAGCGTCTGTCACTCATCATCATTAATTCTTCTCTAGGTCTACGATGATGGATGATTGGTTAACTTTTGATAAATCTTTCATTTGGAATAAATTGTATTTTTTTAAGGGAATGTAATAAATTGTATTTACATTACATATTATCTATTCTAGTTTTTGAATGCATGTATAACTATAAAGTTGAGAAAAAATTGATTTAATCAGTTCCAGCTATAGGCGCTCTTACAAAAACAGTCCCTACTCTAGTTTATTATTGTCTAGTCCCAACTTTTGGGGGTATTTTACAATAGCGGTCCATGTTAACCAGTAACTTGTTTAAGAGGTTAAATTTGTTTAATGTTTACTTGTTTTGCTGTTTAATTATATATTCTACCTTCTCTTTCTCTCTCCTCCTTCCTTCCTCTCCTCCCCCTTCTCCTCTTTCTTCTCCCCTGCCATCCACCCCCCTGCAGACATCCCCCTCCCCTACTTCTCCCCCGTCATCCACCCCGCTCCCCTGCACACATCCCCTTCCCTCCTTCTCCCTTGCCATCTACCCCATCCCCTGCACATATCCCCTCCTCTCCCCCTCCACCACCCCACCCCTACACACATCCAAAATCTAAACTATAATTGATAGAGTACTTCAGGTTGGTCGGCGGTAAGTTGATGTACAAGTACCGCTACTCAGACTTAATTTGGGAATTCTTGTGAATCATTGTCTTTGAATCGCCTAAGTTGTAGCTTTATGGATTGAAGGAACATGCGGGAGAATTGGTTTCGAGGGTGGGGGAGGGAGTCGCAGGCGGGGGAGAAGGTTTCGGGAGGCAAGGGAGGTGGTTTTAAGGGTGGGGAAGGTGTTTCGGGGCCTCGGGGCGGGGGATGTGATGGCAGGACAGGGGAAGTGAGTTTTGGGTGCGAAGGAGGGGGTGGTGGGGAAGGGGAGTGGTTTTCGGGGGAAAGGAGGGAGTTTTGAGGGTTAGAAAGGGAGTTTTAGGAGCGGGAGAGGGGTGACAGGGGAGAGGAGGGGGAGCGGTGAAGGAAGAAGGGAGGAAAGAGGAGGGAGCAGTGAAGGAAGGAGGGAGGAAAGAGGAGGAATAAGATAGAAAAAAAAGAAAAAAATGGCAAAGTTTAATTGCTACACCAGGTTTCTAACCTGCTAGGACTATCATTGTAAAATACCTCCCAATGTTGGTGTAAGATGTTGAAGAACTCCCTTGAGGAGGCTTGGTATATTATTCACACTATATATATGAGGAGTACATAGAACCCTACTTACCATAATTATATACATTCCATAATTACATAATGTTAAAGAGGGACACTAAATATATTGACATATATTTACTCTAATACACCCCCACAGTTGGAGCAGGAGGAGGTCGGATGCTCAAACTGGAACGAAAGTCTGTAAACAAGGGTTGAGGAAGACCCTTGTTGAAAATATCTGCAAACTGAGAAGAAGAAGGCACATGAAGAACACGAATATGACCAAGAGCTACCTTCTCCCGAACAAAGTGAATGTCCATCTCCACATGCTTATTGCGTTGATGTTGCAATGGGTTATGAGACATGTAAACAACACTAATATTATCACAATATACCACTGTAGCCCGCTTCAAAGGACAATGAAGCTCAAGTAAGAGATTGCAAAGCAAAGCCGTCTCAGCAACAACATTAGCCACGCCTCGATACTCGGCCTCGGCACTAGACCGAGACAATGTAGCTTGCCTTTTAGAAGACCAGGAAATAAGGTTATCACCAAGATACACACAATAACCGGAGGTAGATCGGCGAGTATCAGGATACCCGCCCCAATCAGCATCAGTGTAAGAAACAAGACCAGTAGCAGGAGCCGAGGACAAGTGCAGGCCATAGTCAAGAGTGCCCTTAAGATATCGAAGAATACGCTTAAGAGCATGGAAATGTGGATCTCTCGGCGCATGCATAAATAAACACACCTGCTGAACAGCATATGAAAGATCTGGGCGAGTGAAGGTAAGATACTGAAGAGCGCTCGCAAGCTGACGATAAAGAGTAGGATTAGCAAGGGGTTTCCCACTAGAAGCACTGATCTTAGACTTAGTATCAACGGGAGTAGCAGCAGACTTACAAGAAGACATATCAGCACGAGCAAGAATCTCCATAACATATTTTCGTTGGCACAGAAACATGCTATCCTTGGTTCGAGAGACAGAAATACCAAGGAAATAAGATAAAGGTCCAAGATCCTTCATCGCGAACTCTGAACTAAGAAGAGCAATGATACGGGTCCTGAGATCATCAGACGAGCAAGTAAGGATGATGTCATCAACATAAAGGAGAAGATAAGCCGTATCTGAGCCCCGTCTGAAAATAAAGAAAGATGTATCACACTTGCTGTTCTGAAATCCTAAGGAGAGACTATAAGTTGCAAATCGCTGATACCAAGCCCGAGGAGCCTGTTTTAGACCCTAAAGAGATTTCCGAAGAAGGCACACATGCTTAGGTTTGTCAGGATGTACAAACCTGGGAGGCTGATGCATGTAAACAGTCTCTTGAAGATCACCATGAAGAAAATCATTCTTCACATCTAACTGATGAATAGACCAATGTCGAGAAACTGCCAAACTCAACACAGTACGGATCGTAGTAGGGAGCACCACCAGACTAAAAGTCTCACCACAATCCACCCCAACCTCCTGACTTTTTCCATTAGCCACTAAACGGGCCTTATAACGTTCAAAAGTACCATCTGATTTTCCCTTGTGAGTAAAAACCCATAAGCAACGAACAATATTAGCATCCACAGGGCGCAAAACTAAATCCCAAGTATGAGTGTCAATCATAGCATTATATTCATCACACATGGCGTTATACCAGTTAGGATCATCAATAGCACTCAAATGAGAACGAGGAATAGGAGAAATTTGAGGAGGGGAGGAAGTAATTAGAGCAAGGCTAGCATACTTGGAATTGGGCTTGAAAATACCAGATTGGGATCGAGTCCGCATATTATGGACCGGGTTGGGTGGGGCTGGACGGTGGGCAAGGAAGAAGGGGGACGCAAAACCGGGCTTGTGGTTGCGTCGGTGGGCCCAGGACGCTTGGCTAGGAGATAAGAAAATGCGGCGATCGGGTTAAGAGGAAAAAGGAGAGGCCTCGTGGGCCCGGGCTGCAGCGAGAGGAGCGGCACCAAGGAGGATCGCGCCGACTTCCTCAACAAGAGGAGATAAATACGCATGTTGGGCCTAATCGGAAGGGAGAGTTGTGTTTGGGCCCGGAGAGGAGGGAGAGTTGTGTTTGGACTCGGAGAAAAATGGAGTGCGAGATGTGGTCCGAAGTAGAGGAAGGAGCACAAATGGACTCAAAATCTGTAACTAAAAACTCATAATCCGAAGCTTTAGGAGTATAATGTGTGGAATTAGGAAAAATAAATTCATCGAAAACAACATGTCTCGAAATCACTTTATTTGTCGAAAGATTAAGACACCTATATCCACGATGAGAAGATGGATAACCAAGAAAAATGCACGGAGTAGAACGAGGACTCATTTTATGGGGAGAAGTAGATGAGAGATTAGGATAGCAAAGACAACCAAAGGTACGAATATGATCATACGAAGGTGCTTTGTTAAAGAGAATGTGCACGGGAGTGAGGTTACCAAGAAGACGAGTAGGACGAATATTGAGTAAATATGTCGCCATATGTAAAGATTCAACCCAAACGAAGTGGGAAGAGAAGCATGAAATAAAAGACAACGACAAATATTATTAAGAGTCCTAATCATACGCTCGCCTTTCCCATTTTGAGGAGATGTATTAGGACACGAGTGTCGCCAGATCATGCCATGGGTGAGGGAAAAAGAAGTGAAAGGGTGATTATCATATTCACGGTCATTATCACATTGTAAAGCTTTAATAGAAAGCCCAAATTGGGTCTTAACATAAGTATGGAAGCGCACTAAAGTAGGAAACACATCCGATTTATGTTTGAGAGGAAACACCCACAAATAATGAGAATAGTCATCAAGAAAAAGTAAATAATAACGAAAACCTGTATGACTATTAAGCGGGTAATATATAAATCGGAATGAATAATATCAAAAGGAGCATAAGTTTTTGTCAATGAAACTGAAAAAGGAAGACGACAATGTTTTCCCAATTGACAACCATGACAAACAGAGAGACTTTTGGTACTATTACATTGAATGATATTATTATTCTTAAGAAAACTAAGAACTTGTTCTCCGAGGATGTCATAACCGATTGTGCCAAACTTCAGAAGAAAGAGCAGCAAAAGCAGAAGAAGGGGAGGATGATGGAGTAGAGGACACAAGATATAGATTGCCCACACTATTGCACCTGGTCAAGATTGTCCTCATCTGTAGGTCCTTCACAGAAAAACCAAAGTGGTCAAATTCAACAGATACACAATTATCAGTAGTGAATTGGCGGACAAAGATGAGATTTTTAATAATTTTAGGGGCATAAAGAATACTTTTGAGAGTGAGGGGAGGAGTGGAGTTAGGAAGAAAAGATGTGCCTGAACCCTTAACTGGTATTTTAGAACCATCACCAACCAAAATGTGAGAATTAAATGCATGCCAATTGACAATAGAATAAGTAATACCAGAGTTGTTCATAAGATGAGACGTTGCCCCAGTATCCATGTACCAACTGGAATCCGGTGGTTGAAGAGATAAAGTGTTGAAAAATGTAGGAAGTTCGGTGGGCTGGTAGCTGCCAGGAGCTAGGAAGGTCTGCTGGGCCGGTTGTGAAGCACGTGGGACAGGGCCCAAAACTCCCTGCTGCTGCGGAGTCATAGCTTGGGTCCACTGACCAACATTTTGTGATGGATAAGGACAAGGGGGAAAGTACATAGGATGGGCCCAAGAATTAGCCCAAGGAGTGACATACATAGGATGATTTTGAGGAGTAGTAGCACATCCCTGCCCACCATTATTATTACGTCCCTGCCCACCATTATTATTACCATAATGCTTTCCCTTATTTTTACCCTTGTACTTGTTATTACCATTTTGCTTGCCATAACCATTCCGATGACCATCTGAACCACCATGCGCCGGCTGTGAGGGCAGCGGTGAAGATGACACACTTGTCAAAAACACCGTATCCATATCCGAAGAAGAGGAAAGGGGCTCCGACTTCTCGCAACTAACCCGGTCCAATTCAAGCATAGAACATGCTTTATCATAACTAGGAAGAGGAGTAGATTGCTGAATAAGAGTAGAGACCATACGATATTCGGTAGTTAATTTGCCAACCAACTGAAGAACAAGACGCTCCTCAGAAATAGGATGGTCTAGAGCAGCAAGTTGAGTATATCTGGTTTTGGGAGATTGACAATAATCACCAAGTGAAGAAAACTGAGAAAGATGAATATTACCGAATTGGTTCTCGAGATGCACTACACGAGTGCCCTTGTTGTCTTGAAAAATATTACGAAGACGTTCCCATGCCGTCATCGCCGTGGACTTGTCATCCAAGATTTTAAGAAGAAGATCGGTTGAAATTGTGCCGTACATCCATTGGCACACAATAGCATCTAACCGACCCCATAAATTATTATCAACATCGTTGGGTTTCTTTACCGATGAGTCAATGTGATCCAAGACGTTGTAAGCCTTGGCAGTATTACGGAAGAGTGTGGCCCATGGGGTGTATTGGACTTTGTCTATGTCCAATACTAAGGGAATCAAAGCTTTGACGTTGGTGACGCTCAAAGCGGGATGGTAAACATGGCTAACCAGGGAAGATGATGTAGTTTCGGGAGCCATGTATGAAGGAAGGAAAAAAAAAAGACTGAAAAGAAGAAGAATGTGGCAGCCAAGGGGCTGGCTTGATACCATGTAAGATGTTGAATAACTCCCTTGAGGAGGTTTGGTATATTATTCACACTATATATATGAGGAGAGTACATAGAGTCCTACTTACCATAATTATATAGATTCCATAATTACATAATGTTAAAGAGGGACACTAAATATATTGACATATATTTACTCTAATAGTTGGGACAGAACAATATTAAACTGAAGTAGGGACCGTTTTTGTCAGGACGCCCATAATTGGGACTGATTAAATCAATTTTTCCTAAAGTTGAAGAGTTTGTTATCTATATTATCTGTGTATGTTAGGTCATTCATGTAAGTTTAAAAGATGGTGGATGAAAACCAAGTTTTGACAAGATATGTTGACGTTTTCTTTGAAATTATTTTAGTGAGGATTTTCAAAGTTTTAGGTAATTCAATAAAATTCAAACTTTAGTTCCGCAGAGTTTGGATTTTATCAAATTAAACTACTTAATTTGAAACTCTCACAAATTAAAACAACTTTTACAAATAAACATTCTCAGCGATGAAAAATTATTACTATAGCAGTTTATGTTTGACAACGTTCAAAAGAAAGTGTCATTTACTGCAACTTAATTATTTTCACATATTTGAACTATTTAAACTTATTAGTCTCATTATGTAATGATTAGACCTTATATATAAGAACTTATCTAAACATAGACCTTAACTTACGAGTGTGCGGAACCTTATTTTTGCTAAATGGAACTTATTGAACCTCATTAGATATTATTAGACCTTATATATATATACTTGTTTTGAAGCCCGTGCGTTGCACGGGTTGTTATTTATCTTATTTTTTTGCAATTCTTTTCTTAACATTGTTGATTTTATGTTGCTGTAAAATGAGATTTTTCAACACCATTGTATTTAACCAAAAGTGAAATTGTTGCAATATAATAGATGCAAAACTACCAAAAGTGGTAATTGTTGCAATAGAAAAATAACGGAGGAAGTATCTGTCATTATATTCTAATTTTCATATTTGATATTGTGATATATACATTCTATATTTTTTAATATTCAATTGAATATTATAGATTTCGAAACCCGTGCGATGCACGTTTTTTTTATGTGGTTGAATTATATTCATTTCATTAGCTTTACGATAATAAATAAGATAAATTATATACTCATTGAGAGACATTTGATCATGATTGTATTAATTATAGTAGTATAATTATATTCCTAATTGATGATTATTGTTTTAATGCAAATCTCAAACTCTATTCAATTATAATGAAATTGTGTATTTTTTGTAATATGTAGCAAAAGTTATAATACTCAATTGTACTATTGATTTTTAGATAATTTTGGTGGAAATTAAACTCCATGTTCTCTTAATAGTCTTAAAACTTCTATTCTTACCATAATAATGTAGTACTCTTATTATATTAGATTCATATATATATATATATATACGTATATATGTACATATATACGTATATATGTACATATATACGTATATATGTACATATATACGTATATATGTACATATATACGTATATATGTACATATATAACATCTTTATTATAATATGATGCAACGCACAGGTTTAAAAAAAATTCATCTAAATATATTAAATTTTATAGTTGTAAGCAAGTTCCAAAGATATAAAAGTTATAATTTTTTGAATTTATGTAGCAAAAACTATACTTAATTTTTATTGTATAATATTTTTGTGTTTTTTAGTCAAAATTAAACTTTAAATTTTCACTATACAAACTATAGATATTAATTTTTATCTTTATATAACAAAATTGACTTTACATATTACTCCCTCCGTCCCAGAAACACTAACACAGATATAGTGTAAAATTTGAAATTACTTTTCTTCAACTTTTATTATAGCATATAAACACTAATGCATATAAAATGGAAGATGGAAAAGCCAAAAAGAAGATCATAGTGATGGTATCATGAATAAAATTTATTAAATATAAAAGTAACTTCTACTAATAATCCAAAAAATAATTTAAGGGAAAAAATACCTCTTCATCAATCGTGGCCATATCAAGACTTATCAAACTTCCAACTTTTTTATGATTCGTGACCTCAAATTGTCTAGAAAAGTGAACCTTGATTTCCCAATTAGTTTTAGTAGAATTACGTTAATGGAGAAAAGAATAAGATATTAAATATAGATATATAGAAAAGGAAAATATAAATAATTATGTATACAATAAATAATAAAGGAATAAAATAATTAGTCAATTGTTTAATACCTATGCAATGTCGTTGACAAACTTTCATTTGATTCTTTATGTAATGCCACCATGGTATGCTAGAGGTTTGTAATTATATATAGTTACTTTAATTTTATGGTCAATTGTTAGCTAAAGCCTAAACATGCATATTTATAATTGAATGAATAGTCATTGTAAAAATTAAAGTACTTTAAAATCCAAATCTACATCGGATTCAGAGCTTTATGGCCTCAAAATCTTGAGGAGCTCCCTATGCCCTATAAAAGTTCCTCCTTTATATATATATACACACTAGTATTTAAGATTCGGGCAAATGCTCGTTCTCTTCGTGGAGAAGATGTAGAATTTTGAAATTTTTACATACCCTGTTTGAATGTATTTTTCTCCAACATACAACAACAAAATTTATGATGTAATAACTTTGAATATTCTAATTCTAACATGAATAGGTTTTGTAGAAGAACCCTAATTCTAATTGCAGCTTGTTACTGTAATACGTTAGTATAGTCAATAATACTTTATATACGTTACTTGAATATAAAATTTTAAATATAGTATAGATGTGATCTTATTTTCAAGTAGTTTTTATACACTTTTCAGTGGTACAAAAATTATAATTTTCCGAACTATATATTAAAAGTTACAATCGATTTACTATACTTAAGTTTTTCATTTTGAACCCAACTCTATTTCTACTTATCCTAAACTCTATACATGTATTTTTATCAATTTGAAACTCTATTTCTTTTTAAAAACAATGACGTGGCAATTAATAAGCCTGACAAATGGTGTCCAATGAGGACGCCAAATGTCATGACCTCGTGAGTTGGCATTTGGGCTCTGCTTTATATATTGGTTATACGGTTTTTTCACCATATACCCCTGACAAATAAAAAATTCAAAATATACCATCAATGTTTCAAATATTCACCATATACCCTTGGTTTTCCGAAAATATTCACCATATACCCTTTTCCTAACGGACTTTAACTCGTTGTTTGCCATTATTTACGACTGTCACTATTAACCTAATTACCCCTAATCTTTTTTAAAAATATATAAAAAATCCTCACCTCTCTCCTCCACTATCAACACTGACTAATTACTGTCGTATTGGTACTCGTTTTCATTGGCTTCTAGAAATTCGTGCCCCCCCCCTTAAGGATCATCGGTGGCGACAGTTTTTTTTTAAAAAAAGTCGCTTTGGCAATGAAATCGGCCGTTTAAGATCGCCTGGGGAAGCGTTTCCAGAATACCGTTGTATTAGTACTCGTTTTGGTGGGCTTCTTGAAATTCGTGCCCTTTATGGGTTGTCGATTGCGTTCATTTTTTCATAAAAAGTCGTTTTGACGTTAAGATCGTCTCGGGAAGCGTACCCAAAATACCGTCGTATTGGTACTCGTTTTGATGGGTTTCTCGAAATCAGTGCTCCTTAAGGATCGTCGATGGAATCCCTTTTTTTCAAAAAATGTCGTTTTGACGGTGAGATCGACCGTTGAAGATTGCCTCGGGAAGTGGGCCCAGAATACCATCGTATTGGTACTCGTTTTGATGGGTTTCACAATGTTCGTTCCCTTAATGGATCGTCGGTGGCGTCCATTTTTTCATAAAAAAGTCGTTTTGGCGGTGAGATATAGAGTTTCATTTATTAATTAAGGTTAATTAGTTAGAGTTAAAGGCATTAAGATTAGGGGGTTAGGTTAATTTCGGCATTAGGGTTAGAGGGTTAGGTTAAGTAAGGCATTAGGGTTAGGGGGTTAGGGAGGAGGGAGGGTTAATTAGGGTAATAATGGCAAAGCTGTAAATAATGCAAACAACGACTTAACGTTCGTTAGAAAAAAGGGTAGTTAGTGCACATTTTTTAAAACTCAGGGGTATATGGTGAATATCTGAAACATTGGGGGTATATGGTGAATTATTTTCCAATTTGTCAAAGGTATATGGTG
This sequence comes from Beta corolliflora, assembly GCA_947648045.1. Taxonomy (NCBI): domain Eukaryota; kingdom Viridiplantae; phylum Streptophyta; class Magnoliopsida; order Caryophyllales; family Amaranthaceae; genus Beta; species Beta corolliflora. The sequence continues at coordinate 234,728 of CANSZD010001455.1, forward strand.
AAAAAAACGTTTTTTAAAGGGTGATTTTGTATCTTTTTTTTGGACATCAGAAAGGGTGATTATGTAGACGTACTTATATACACGAAATAGGATGGTGGCTACTAAACCTACTCGGATTATCAATTAGTTTTAGGATGAAACTCTATCAACCTTTTAAAAATTGAGGTTGGCTTAAGTAGTGATTTTTCCCTTCTTCATTAGCAAAGTCTATGATTCAATTTATACCCTAATCATTTGCTTCCGATTTAAGAGGAATTTCTTCTTACCTAATAAAAAAACTAAACCTACTCCGCCTTTTTTTTTTTTTTTACCGTTAATAATTGAGATAATGAATTCACCTAATTATTTGGTACTAGATTTTTGAGCCAATATTTTCTTTTCTTTACAGTAAACTTATATATAGAATATCTATGTTAATGAATATATTAATAAATACTTGTAGAGATTAAAAAATTGAAATTTAGATTTTGACTAAAGATAAAAACTATTACTTTAATTTTGATTTTGTTATTATCACGTTAGAGATTATTAAATTTTGATAAATGATCATATCTATGATTAGAACTTAATTAAAAAGTTCTAGTACTATGTAGGATAATTAGTTAGTATTTTTGCCTGGGCGATGCCTCGGGTCAATTACAATAAACAAATATGTTATTATTCATAATTTTTATAATTTATTTGTTACTTTTCGTTTTTTTTGTCCAATGAGAAATTGAACAAATGACGTCATCACGTGTGAATAAAAAAAACCCTTAAAGGTTTGAATATGAAAATAATAGCTTATAAGAATTGGAGTAAGTGAATATGGTCAATTAATAGTCTCTTGGTAGTACCATAATACGAGTGTTAGAGATCTAAATACATGTTTAACTCTTTTTCGTTAAATATCATTATTATAAGACTTTATCATATTTTATTTGAAATATTTGAAACATTAGACAATAAAGTTATAGATGTCTATGCACGGTTTGTTGTTTATTTTATTTTTTTGCAAATTTTTGTAAACATTGTTGATTTTTTGTTGTTGTGAAATGAGATTTTTCAACACCATTGTATTTATATACTGCCTCCATTCTTTTTCTATTATAACAATTACCACTTTGGGTAGTTTCGGCTATTGAACCATTCCACTTTTGGTAAAAAAAAAGCAATTATAGTTGACAATACCGCCTTTACTTTTTGTTAAGAAAACCATCATTAATAATTACTCAAACTCATAAAGTTGCGTTTACTTTATTAACGATTTACCTATCCCCTACTCTAGTTAACCTCTCTATGCTAAACTACCCATTTTCTTAAAAGTCATGCCCAAACACATTGTTGCAGTAGAAAAAGACAGAGAAAGTATTTGTCATTATACTTTAATTTCTAGATTTGTTATTGTGATATATAAATTTTATATTTTTAATATTCAATTGAATATTGTAGCCAAGTCTATTATTAAATTGTATCCCAATAATTGGTATGACTAACAATAGCTAACACAATTTTAACAAGGAAAATACCCAAACGATACTTTAAGAAAGTAGATGGTAATAATTTAATAGATGCAAGATAGAAAGAATAGAGAAAAAATATGAGTGCCAGCCATAACTTTAACTTTTAATATAGCACATAAACACTAATGCATATAGAATAGAAGATGGGAAAGCCAAAAAGAAGATCATAATGATGGCATCATGAATAAAATAAATTAAATATAAAACTAACCTCTATTAATAATCGAAAATATTATTTAAGAGAAAAAAAAATCTCTTCATCAATCATGACTATATCAAGACTTATCAAACTTACCCATTTTTTATGATCTGCGACCTCAAATAATCTAGAATCTCGAACCTTGATTTCCCAATTAGTTTTAGTAGAATTAAGTTTGTTGAGAAAAGAATAAGATATGACATATAGATATATGAAAAAAAAACATAAATAATTATGTATACAACAAATATTCTAGGAATAAAATAATTAGTCAATTGCATAATACCTCTCGCAATGTCGTTGACAAACTTTCATTTGATTCTTCATGTAATGCCATCATGGTATGATCAAAACTACATATATGTATTTTTTATCTTTATATGACTCAATTTTTAAAAGTTTGATTGTGAAAGACATAGTTGCTATTGTCACATATAATACGCTATTTTTATAGTTATTTTTATATGTATTTAAAATAAAGAATAAAGAATATGTTATTGTTCATCTAAATACATATATTTTCATAAGTTGTAAAACTATATTGTATATGGAAACATATTTCGAGCACTCTCCGATGGTAAGAAATTTATAATATTGTGAATTATGTACCAAAAGTTGTGTTCAATTTACATAGTTGAATAATTTAGGTTGTTTATTTAAAATCAGAGTGTAATCTTCACTTATTAAAAACATCTTATATGTATCTACATCTATGTTAAACACTATTTTGAAAAAAAAAACTAAAAATTAAAAATTAAAAATAATGACATGTCATTTTTAGGTGGAGCCCTCCATAATATTCTAAGGTTGCTTTTAAATTCATACTCTAATTTTTTCATCATCCTAAACTCTAATATATATGTAACTTTATAGATATTGATTTTAAATTTTGTTGTAACAATAAAGTTCCCTTAATAAATTTTGTTGCAATACTGAATTGCTTTGGTTCAATTGAGTAAGGCTGGTGTTTGGATCCTCTAAAGTTCTAAAAGAACTCTACAAAGTAGAGTTTGTGCAATATCAACCATTGAATAAAAAAATCAATGGCTCATATATTATCTTTCCAAAACCCCCTCTATTTTTTCTCATTAAAATCCACCCCTTTATTTCCCCCCCCCTTCCACCAATATGAGCCTTTGATTTTAAAATGTATGGTTCATATACAATTCTACCTTGTAGAATTTGATTAAGACTCTAGAGGATTCAGACTCGTACGTAAGGTTGAGGTTTTGAAAGATTATATATATATATATATATATATATATATATATATATATATATATATATATATATATATATATATATATATATATATATATATATATATATATATATATATATATATATTATTTAAATTGGATCTATGATAAAATGTTATAGTCACATATAACACACTATAGTTATAGCTATTATTATATTTATCTAAAAGAAAGACCAAATAACGCCTTACTATTCATCTAGTTAAATATATTTTCATGAGTTGTAAAACTATATTGTAAATGGATATTATTTTGAAGCATATTTCAAGCACTCTCAAATGGTAAAAAATTATAATGTTTTGAATTAGGTAGCAAAAGTTATATTCAATTTACATAATACAATTAATTTAGGTTGTTTATTCAAAACGAAACTCTAATTTCTCGTTATGCAAAACTCCTTTATGTATTTAAATATGTGTAGAACTCTATTTTTTAAAATATTTAGGAATAATTGGCAATAATAAGTCAACCTTTGTCCCGTCCGCTAAAAATAACCTTTGTCCCGTCATCCACCCCGCTCCCCGCACACATCCCCTTCCCTCCTTTTCCCTTGCCATCTACCCCATCCCCTGCACATATCCCCTCCTCTCCCCCTCCACCACCCCACCCCTACACACATCCAAAATCTAAACTATAATTGATAGAGTACTTCAGGTTGGTCGGCGGTAAGTTGATGTACAAGTACTGCTACTACATCTTAATTTGGGAACTCTTGTGAATCATTGTCTTGAATCGGCCTAAGTCGTAGCTTTATGGATTGAAGGAACATGCAGGAGAATTGGTTTCGAGGGTGGTGGAGGGAGTCGCAGGCCGGGGAGAAGGTTTCGGGAGGCAAGGGAGGTGGTTTTGAGGGTGGGGAAGGTGTTTCGGGGCCTCGGGGGCGGGGATGTGATGGCGGGACGGGGAAGTGAGTTTTGGGTGCGAAGGAGGGGGTGGTCGGGGAAGGGGAGTGGTTTTCGGGGGAAAGGAGGGGTTTTGAGGGTTAGAAAGGGAGTTTTAGGAGCGGGAGAGGGGTGACAGGGGAGAGGAGGAGGGAGCGGTGAAGGAAGGAGGGAGGAAAGAGGAGGAATAAGATAGAAAAAAAATGAAAAAAATGGCAAAGTTTACTTGCTACACCGAGTTTCTAACCCGCTAGGACTATCATTGTAAAATACCTCCCAATGTTGGTGTAAGATGTTGAATAACTCCCTTGAGGAGGCTTGGTATATTATTCACACTATATATATGAGGAGTACATAGAGCCCTACTTACTATAATTATATACATTCCATAATTACATAATGTTAAAGAGGGACACTAAATATATTGACATATATTTACTCTAATACACCCCCACAGTTGGAGCAGGAGGAGGTCGGATGCTCAAACTGGAACGAAAGTCTGTAAACAAGGGTTGAGGAAGACCCTTGTTGAAAATATCTCGCAAACCGAGAAGAAGAAGGCACATGAAGAACACGAATATGACCAAGAGCTACCTTCTCCCGAACAAAGTGAATGTCCATCTCCACATGCTTATTGCGTTGATGTTGCAATGGGTTATGAGACATGTAAACAACACTAATATTATCACAATATACCACTGTAGCCCGCTTCAAAGGACAATGAAGCTCAAGTAAGAGATTGCAAAGCAAAGCCGTCTCAGCAACAACATTAGCCACGCCTCGATACTCGGCCTCGGCACTAGACCGAGACAATGTAGCTTGCCTTTTAGAAGACCAGGAAATAAGGTTGTCACCAAGAAACACACAATAACCGGAGGTAGAGCGGCGAGTATCAGGATACCCGCCCCAATCAGCATCAGTGTAAGAAACAAGACCAGTAGCGGGAGCCGAGGACAAGTGCGAAGCCATAGTCAAGAGTGCCCTTAAGATATCGAAGAATACGCTTAAGAGCATGGAAATGTGGATCTCTCGGCGCATGCATAAATAAACACACCCTGCCGAACAAAGATATGAAAGATCTGGGCGAGTGAAGGTAAGATACTGAAGAGCGCTCGCAAGCTGACGATAAAGAGTAGGATTAGCAAGGGGTTTCCCACTAGAAGCACTGAGCTTAGACTTAGTATCAACGGGAGTAGCAGCAGACTTACAAGAAGACATATCAGCACGAGCAAGAATCTCCATAACATATTTTCGTTGGCACAGAAACATGCTATCCTTGGTTCGAGAGACGTAAATACCAAGGAAATAAGATAAAGGTCCAAGATCCTTCATCGCGAACTCTGAACTAAGAAGAGCAATGATACGGGTCCTGAGATCATCAGACGAGCAAGTAAGGATGATGTCATCAACATAAAGGAGAAGATAAGCCGTATCTGAGCCCCGTCTGAAAATAAAGAAAGATGTATCACACTTGCTGTTCTGAAATCCTAAGGAGAGAATATAAGTTGCAAATCGCTGATACCAAGCCCAAGGAGCCTGTTTTAGACCCTAAAGAGATTTCCGAAGAAGGCACACATGCTTAGGTTTGTCAGGATGTACAAACCTGGGAGGCTGATGCATGTAAACAGTCTCTTGAAGATCACCATGAAGAAAATCATTCTTCACATCTAACTGATGAATAGACCAATGTCGAGAAACTGCCAAACTCAACACAGTACGGATCATAGTAGGGAGCACCACCAGACTAAAAGTCTCACCACAATCCACCCCAACCTCCTGACTTTTTCCATTAGCCACTAAACGGGCCTTATAACGTTCAAAAGTACCATCTGATTTTCCCTTGTGAGTAAAAACCCATAAGCAACGAACAATATTAGCATCCACAGGGCGCAAAACTAAATCCCAAGTATGAGTGTCAATCATAGCATTATATTCATCACACATGGCGTTATACCAGTTAGGATCATCAATAGCACTCAAATGAGAACGAGGAATAGGAGAAATTTGAGGAGGGGAGGAAGTAACTAGAGTAAGGCTAGCATACTTGGAATTGGGCTTGAAAATACCGGATTGGGATCGAGTCCGTATATTATGGACTGGCTGGGTGGGCTGGACAGTGGGCAAGGAAGAAGGGGGACGCAAAACTGGGCTTGTGGTTGCGTCAGTGGGCCCAGACGCTTGGCTAGGAGATAAGAAAATGCGCTGATCAGGTTAAGAGGAAAAAGGAGAGGCCTCGTGGGCCTGGGCTGCAGCGAGAGGAGCAGACCAAGGAGGATCAGCGCTGACTTCCTCAACAAGAGGAGATAAATACGCATGTTGGGCCTAATCAGAAGGGAGAGTTGTGTTTGGGCCCAGAGGAGGGAGAGTTGTGTTTGGACTCGGAGAAAAATGGAGTGCAGATGTGGTCCGAAGTAGAGGAAGGAGCACAAATGGACTCAAAATCTGTAACTAAAAACTCATAATCCGAAGCTTTAGGAGTATAATGTGTGAAATTAGGAAAAATAAATTCATCGAAAACAACATGTCTCGAAATCACTTTATTTGTCGAAAGATTAAGACACCTATATCCACGATGAGAAGATGGATAACCAAGAAAAATGCACGGAGTAGAACGAGGACTCATTTTATGGGGAGAAGTAGATGAGAGATTAGGATAGCAAAGACAACCAAAGGTACGAATATGATCATACGAAGGTGCTTTGTTAAAGAGAATGTGCACGGGAGTGAGGTTACCAAGAAGACGAGTAGGACGAATATTGAGTAAATATGTCGCCATATGTAAAGATTCAACCCAAACAGAAGTGGGAAGAGAAGCATGAAATAAAAGACAACGACAAATATTATTAAGAGTCCTAATCATACGCTCAGCTTTCCCATTTTGAGGAGATGTATTAGGACACGAGTGTCGCCAGATCATGCCATGGGTGAGGGAAAAAGAAGTGAAAGGGTGATTATCATATTCACGGTCATTATCACATTGTAAAGCTTTAATAGAAAGCCCAAATTGGGTCTTAACATAAGTATGGAAGCGCACTAAAGTAGGAAACACATCCGATTTATGTTTGAGAGGAAACACCCACAAATAATGAGAATAGTCATCAAGAAAAAGTAAATAATAACGAAAACCTGTATGACTATTAAGCGGGTAATATATAAATCGGAATGAATAATATCAAAAGGAGCATAAGTTTTTGTCAATGAAACTGAAAAAGGAAGACGACAATGTTTTCCCAATTGACAACCATGACAAACAGAGAGACTTTTGGTACTATTACATTGAATGATATTATTATTCTTAAGAAAACTAAGAACTTGTTCTCCAGGATGTCATAACCGATTGTGCCAAACTTCAGAAGAAAGAGCAGCAAAAGCAGAAGAAGGGGAGGATGATGGAGTAGAGGACACAAGATATAGATTGCCCACACTATTGCACCTGGTCAAGATTGTCCTCATCTGTAGGTCCTTCACAGAAAAACCAAAGTGGTCAAATTCAACAGATACACAATTATCAGTAGTGAATTGGCGGACAAAGATGAGATTTTTAATAATTTTAGGGGAATAAAGAATACTTTTGAGAGTGAGGGGAGGAGTGGAGTTAGGAAGAAAAGATGTGCCTGAACCCTTAACTGGTATTTTAGAACCATCACCAACCAAAATGTGAGAATTAAATGCATGCCAATTGACAATAGAATAAGTAATACCAGAGTTGTTCATAAGATGAGACGTTGCCCCAGTATCCATGTACCAACTGGAATCCGGTGGTTGAAGAGATAAAGTGTTGAAAAATGTAGGAAGTTCGGTGGGCTGGTAGCTGCCAGGAGCTAGGAAGGCTCTTGGGCGGGGTTGCTGAAGCACGTGGGACAGAGGCCCAAAACTCCCTCGCTGCCGCGGAGTCATAGCTTGGGTCCACTGACCAACATTTTGTGATGGATAAGGACAAGGGGGAAAGTACATAGGATGGGCCCAAGAATTAGCCCAAGGAGTGACATACATAGGATGATTTTGAGGAGTAGTAGCACATCCCTGCCCACCATTATTATTACGTCCCTGCCCACCATTATTATTACCATAATGCTTTCCCTTATTTTTTCCCTTGTACTTGTTATTACCATTTTGCTTGCCATAGCCATTCCGATGACCATCTGAACCACCATGCGCCGGCTGTGAGGGCGGCGGTGAAGATGACACACTTGTCAAAAACACCGTATCCGTATCCGAAGAAGAGGAAAGGGGCTCCGACTTCTCGCAACTAACCCGGTCCAATTCAAGCATAGAACATGCTTCATCATAACTAGGAAGAGGAGTAGATTGCTGAATAAGAGTAGAGACCATACGATATTCGGTAGTTAATTTGCCAACCAACTGAAGAACAAGTCGCTCCTCAGAAATAGGATGGTCTAGAGCAGCAAGTTGAGTATATCTGGTTTTGAGAGATTGACAATAATCACCAAGTGAAGAAAACTGAGAAAGATGAATATTACCGAATTGGTTCTCGAGATGCACTACACGAGTGCCCTTGTTGTCTTGAAAAATATTACGAAGACGTTCCCATGCCGTCATCGTCGTGGACTTGTCATCCAAGATTTTAAGAAGATCGGTTGAAATTGTGCCGTACATCCATTGGCACACAATAGCATCTAACCGACCCCATAAATTATCATCAACATCGTTGGGTTTCTTTACCGATGAGTCAATGTGATCCAAGACGTTGTAAGCCTTGGCAAGATACGGAAGAGCGTGGCCCATGGGGTGTATTGGACTTTGTCTATGTCCAATACTAAGGGAATCAAAGCTTTGACGTTGGTGACGCTCAAAGCGGGATGGTAAACATGGCTAACCAGGGAAGATGATGTAGTTTCGGGAGCCATGTATGAAGGAAGGAAAAAAAAAAGACTGAAAAGAAGAAGAATGTGGCAGCCAAGGGGCTGGCTTGATACCATGTAAGATGTTGAATAACTCCCTTGAGGAGGTTTGGTATATTATTCACACTATATATATGAGGAGAGTACATAGAGCCCTACTTACCATAATTATATAGATTCCATAATTACATAATGTTAAAGAGGGACACTAAATATATTGACATATATTTACTCTAATAGTTGGGACAGAACAATATTAAACTGAAGTAGGGACCGTTTTTGTCAGGACGCCCATAGTTGGGACTGATTAAATCAATTTTTCCTAAAGTTGAAGAGTTTGTTATCTATATTATCTGTGTATGTTAGGTCATTCATGTAAGTTTAAAAGATGGTGGATGAAAACCAAGTTTTGACAAGATATGTTGACGTTTTCTTTGAAATTATTTTAGTGAGGATTTTCAAAGTTTTAGGTAATTCAATAAAATTCAAACTTTAGTTCCGCAGAGTTTGGATTTTATCAAATTAAACTACTTAATTTGAAACTCTCACAAATTAAAACAACTTTTACAAATAAACATTCTCACTCTATATTATCAGCGATGAAAATTATTACTATAGCAGTTTATGTTTGACAACGTTCAAAAGAAAGTGTCATTTACTGCAACTTAATTATTTTCACATATTTGAACTATTTAAACTTATTAGTCTCATTATGTAATGATTAGACCTTATATATAAGAACTTATCTAAACATAGACCTTAACTTACGAGTGTGCGGAACCTTATTTTTGCTAAATGGAACTTATTGAACCTCATTAGATATTATTAGACCTTATATATATATACTTGTTTTGAAGCCCGTGCGTTGCACGGGTTGTTATTTATCTTATTTTTTTGCAATTCTTTTCTTAACATTGTTGATTTTATGTTGCTGTAAAATGAGATTTTTCAACACCATTGTATTTAACCAAAAGTGAAATTGTTGCAATATAATAGATGCAAAACTACCAAAAGTGGTAATTGTTGCAATAGAAAAATAACGGAGGAAGTATCTGTCATTATATTCTAATTTTCATATTTGATATTGTGATATATACATTCTATATTTTTTAATATTCAATTGAATATTATAGATTTCGAAACCCGTGCGATGCACGTTTTTTTTATGTGGTTGAATTATATTCATTTCATTAGCTTTACGATAATAAATAAGATAAATTATATACTCATTGAGAGACATTTGATCATGATTGTATTAATTATAGTAGTATAATTATATTCCTAATTGATGATTATTGTTTTAATGCAAATCTCAAACTCTATTCAATTATAATGAAATTGTGTATTTTTTGTAATATGTAGCAAAAGTTATAATACTCAATTGTACTATTGATTTTTAGATAATTTTGGTGGAAATTAAACTCCATGTTCTCTTAATAGTCTTAAAACTTCTATTCTTACCATAATAATGTAGTACTCTTATTATATTAGATTCATATATATATATATATATATATATATATATATATATATATATATATATATATATATATATATATATATATATATATATATGTACATATATATATATATATGTACATATATATGTATATATGTACATATATATGTATATATGTACATATATATGTATATATGTACATATATATGTATATATGTACATATATATGTATATATATATATAACATCTTTATTATAATATGATCCAACGCACAGGTTTAAAAAAAATTCATCTAAATATATTAAATTTTATAGTTGTAAGCAAGTTCCAAAGATATAAAAGTTATAATTTTTTGAATTTATGTAGCAAAAACTATACTTAATTTTTATTGTATAATATTTTTGTGTTTTTTAGTCAAAATTAAACTTTAAATTTTCACTATACAAACTATAGATATTAATTTTTATCTTTATATAACAAAATTGACTTTACATATTACTCCCTCCGTCCCAGAAACACTAACACAGATATAGTGTAAAATTTGAAATTACTTTTCTTCAACTTTTATTATAGCATATAAACACTAATGCATATAAAATGGAAGATGGAAAAGCCAAAAAGAAGATCATAGTGATGGTATCATGAATAAAATTTATTAAATATAAAAGTAACATCTACTAATAATCCAAAAAATAATTTAAGGGAAAAAATACCTCTTCATCAATCGTGGCCATATCAAGACATATCAAACTTCCAACTTTTTTATGATTCGTGACCTCAAATTGTCTAGAAAAGTGAACCTTGATTTCCCAATTAGTTTTAGTAGAATTACGTTAATGGAGAAAAGAATAAGATATTAAATATAGATATATAGAAAAGGAAAATATAAATAATTATGTATACAATAAATAATAAAGGAATAAAATAATTAGTCAATTGTTTAATACCTATGCAATGTCGTTGACAAACTTTCATTTGATTCTTTATGTAATGCCACCATGGTATGCTAGAGGTTTGTAATTATATATAGTTACTTTAATTTTATGGTCAATTGTTAGCTAAAGCCTAAACATGCATATTTATAATTGAATGAATAGTCATTGTAAAAATTAAAGTACTTTAAAATCCAAATCTACATCGGATTCAGAGCTTTATGCCTCAAAATCTTGAGGAGCTCCCTATGCCCTATTAAAGTTCCTCCTTTATATATATATATACACTAGTATTTAAGATTCGGGCAAATGCCCGTTCTCTTCGTGGAGAAGATGTAGAATTTTGAAATTTTTACATACCCTGTTTGAATGTATTTTTCTCCAACATACAACAACAAAAGTTATGATGTAATAACTTTGAATATTCTAATTCTAACATGAATAGGTTTTGTAGAAGAACCCTAATTCTAATTGCAGCTTGTTACTGTAATACGTTAGTATAGTCAATAATACTTTATATACGTTACTTGAATATAAAATTTTAAATATAGTATAGATGTGATCTTATTTTCAAGTAGTTTTTATACACTTTTCAATGGTACAAAAATTATAATTTTTCGAACTATATGTTAAAAGTTACAATCGATTTACTATACTTAAGTTTTTCATTTTGAACCCAACTCTATTTCTACTTATCCTAAACTCTATACATGTTTTTTTTATCAATTTGAAACTCTATTTCTTTTTAAAAACAATGACGTGGCAGTTAATAAGCCTGACAAATGGTGTCCAATGAGGACGCCAAATGTCATGACCTCGTGAGTTGGCATTTGGGCTCTGCTTTATATATTGGTTATACGATTTTTTTCACCATATACCCCTTGACAAATAAAAAATTCACAATATACCCTCAATGTTTCAAATATTCACCATATACCCTTGGTTTTCCGAAAATGTTCACCATATACCCTTTTCCTAACGGACTTTAACTCGTTGTTTGCCATTATTTACGACTGTCACTATTAACCTAATTACCCCTAATCTTTTTTAAAAATATATAAAAAATCCTCACCTCTCTCCACTATCAACACTGACTAATTACTGTCGTATTGGTACTCATTTTCATTGGCTTCTAGAAATTCGTGCCCCCCCTTAAGGATCATCGGTGGCGACAGATTTTTTTTTTAAAAAGTCGCTTTGGCAGTGAAATCGGCCGTTTAAGATCGCCTGGGGAAGCGTTTCCATAATACCGTTGTATTAGTACTCGTTTTGGTGGGCTTCTTGAAATTCGTGCCCTTTATGGGTTGTCGATTGCGTTCATTTTTTCATAAAAAGTCGTTTTGACGTTAAGATCGTCTCGGGAAGCGTACCCAAAATACCGTCGTATTGGTACTCGTTTTGATGGGTTTCTCGAAATCAGTGCTCCTTAAGGATCGTCGATGGAATCCCTTTTTTTCAAAAAATGTCGTTTTGACAGTGAGATCGACCGTTGAAGATTGCCTCGGGAAGTGAGCCCAGAATACCATCGTATTGGTACTCGTTTTGATGGGTTTCACAATGTTCGTTCCCTTAATGGATCGTTGGTGGCGTCCATTTTTTTCAAAAAAAAGTCGTTTTGGCGGTGAGATATAGAGTTTCATTTATTAATTAAGGTTAATTAGTTAGAGTTAAAGGCATTAAGATTAGGGGGTTAGGTTAATTTCGGCATTAGGGTTAGAGGGTTAGGTTAAGTAAGGCATTAGGGTTAGGGGATTAGGGAGGAGGGAGGGTTAATTAGGGTAATAATGGCAAAGCTGTAAATAATGCAAACAACGAATTAACGTTTGTTAGAAAAAAGGGTAGTTAGTGCACATTTTTTAAAACTCAGGGGTATATGGTGAATATCTGAAACATTGGGGGTATATGGTGAATTATTTTCCAATTTGTCAAAGGTATATGGTGAGAAAAACGTTTTTTAAAGGGTGATTTGGTATCTTTTTTTTGGACATCAGAAAGGGTGATTATGTAGACGTACTTATATACACGAAATAGGATGGTGGCTACTAAACCTACTCGGATTATAGATTAGTTTTAGGATGGAACTCTATCAACCTTTTAAAAATTGAGGTTGGCTTAAGTAGTGATTTTTCCCTTCTTCATTAGCAAAGTCTATGATTCAATTTATACCCTAATCATTTGCTTCCGATTTAAGAGGAATTTCTTCTTACCTAATAAAAAAACTAAACCTACTCCGCCTTTTTTTTTTTACCGTTAATAATTGAGATAATGAATTCACCTAATTATTTGGTACTAGATTTTTGAGCCAATATTTTCTTTTCTTTACAGTAAACTTATATATAGAATATCTATGTTAATGTATATATTAATAAATACTTGTAGAGATTAAAAAATTGAAATTTAGATTTTGACTAAAGATAAAAACTATTACTTTAATTTTGATTTTGTTATTATCACGTTAGAGATTATTAAATTTTGATAAATGATCATATCTATGATTATAACTTAATTAAAAAGTTCTAGTACTATGTAGGATAATTAATTAGTATTTTTGCTTGGGCGATGCCTCGGGTCAATTGCAATAAACAAATATGTTATTATTCATAATTTTTATAATTTATTTGTTACTTTTCGTTTTTTTTGTCCAATGAGAAATTGAACAAATGACGTCATCACGTGTGAATAAAAAAAACCCTTAAAGGTTTGAATATGAAAATAATAGCTTATAAGAATTGGAGTAAGTGAATATGGTCAATTAATAGTCTCTTGGTAGTACCATAATACGAGTGTTAGAGATCTAAATACATGTTTAACTCTTTTTTGTTAAATATCATTATTATAAGACTTTATCATATTTTATTTGAAACATTTGAAACATTAGACAATAAAGTTATAGATGTCTATGCACGGTTTGTTGTTTATTTTATTTTTTTGCACATTTTTGTAAACATTGTTGATTTTTTGTTGTTGTGAAATGAGATTTTTCAACACCATTGTATTTATATACTGCCTCCATTCTTTTTCTATTGTAACAATTACCACTTTGGGTAGTTTCGGCTCTTGAACCATTCCACTTTTGGTAAAAAAAAAGCAATTATAGTTGACAATACCGCCTTTACTTTTTGTTAAGAAAACCATCATTAATAATTACTCAAACTCATAAAGTTGCGTTTACTTTATTAACGATTTACCTATCCCCTACTCTAGTTAACCTCTCTATGCTAAACTACCTATTTTCTTAAAAGCCATGCCCAAACACATTGTTGCAGTAGAAAAAGACAGAGAAAGTATTTGTCATTATACTTTAATTTCTAGATTTGTTATTGTGATATATAAATTTTATATTTTTAATGTTCAATTGAATATTGTAGCCAAGTCTATTATTAAATTGTATCCCAATAATTGGTATGACTAACAATAGCTAACACAATTTTAACAAGGAAAATACCCAAACGATACTTTAAGAAAGTAGATGGTAATAATTTAATAGATGCAAGATAGAAAGAATAGAGAAATGAGTGCCAGCCATAACTTTAACTTTTAATATAGCACATAAACACTAATGCATATAGAATAGAAGATGGGAAAGCCAAAAAGAAGATCATAATGATGGCATCATGAATAAAATAAATTAAATATAAAACTAACCTCTATTAATAATCGAAAATATTATTTAAGAGAAAAAAAATCTCTTCATCAATCATGACTATATCAAGACTTATCAAACTTACCCATTTTTTATGATCTGCGACCTCAAATAATCTAGAATCTCGAACCTTGATTTCCCAATTAGTTTTAGTAGAATTAAGTTTGATGAGAAAAGAATAAGATATGACATATGGATATATGAAAAAAAAAAACATAAATAATTATGTATACAACAAATATTCTAGGAATAAAATAATTAGTCAATTGCATAATACCTCTGCAATGTCGTTGACAAACTTTCATTTGATTCTTCATGTAATGCCATCATGGTATGATCAAAACTACATATATGTATTTTTTATCTTTATATGACTCAATTTTTAAAAGTTTGATTGTGAAAGACATAGTTGCTATTGTCACATATAATACGCTATTTTTATAGTTATTTTTATATGTATTTAAAATAAAGAATAAAGAATATGTTATTGTTCATCTAAATACATATATTTTCATAAGTTGTAAAACTATATTGTATATGGAAACATATTTCGAGCACTCTCCGATGGTAAGAAATTTATAATATTGTGAATTATGTACCAAAAGTTGTGTTCAATTTACATAGTTGAATAATTTAGGTTGTTTATTTAAAATCAGAGTGTAATCTTCACTTATTAAAAACACCTTATATGTATCTACATCTATGTTAAACACTATTTTGAAAAAAAAACTAAAAATTAAAAATTAAAAATAATGACATGTCATTTTTAGGTGGAGCTCTCCATAATATTCTAAGGTTGCTTTTAAATTCATACTCTAATTTTTTCATCATCCTAAACTCTAATATATATGTAACTTTATAGATATTGATTTTAAATTTTGTTGTAACAATAAAGTTCCCTTAATAAATTTTGTTGCAATACTGAATTGCTTTGGTTCAATTGAGTAAGGCTGGTGTTTGGATCCTCTAAAGTTCTAAAAGAACTCTACAAAGTAGAGTTTGTGCAATATCAACCATTGAATAAAAAAAATCAATGGCTCGTATATTATCTTTCCAAAACCCCTTCTATTTTTTCTCATTAAAATCCACCCCTTTATTTCCCCCCCCTTCCACCAATATGAGCCTTTGATTTTAAAATGTATGGTTCATATACAATTCTACCTTGTAGAATTTGTGTAAGACTCTAGAGGATTCAGACTCGTACGTAAGGTTGAGGTTTTGAAAGATTATATATATATATATATATATATATATATATATATATATATATATATATATATATATATATATATATATATATATATATATATAATCCTGTAAATTGGATCTATGATAAAATGTTATAGTCACATATAACACACTATAGGTATAGCTATTATTATATTTATCTAAAAGAAAGACCAAATAACGCCTTACTATTCATCTAGTTAAATATATTTTCATGAGTTGTAAAACTATGTTGTAAATGGATATTATTTTGAAGCATATTTCAAGCACTCTCAAATGGTAAAAAATTATAATGTTTTGAATTAGGTAGCAAAAGTTATATTCAATTTACATAATACAATTAATTTAGGTTGTTTATTCAAAACGAAACACTAATTTCTCGTTATGCAAAACTCCTTTATGTATTTAAATATGTGTAGAACTCTATTTTTTAAAATATTTAGGAATAATTGTCAATAATAAGTCAACCTTTGTCCCGTCCGCTAAAAATAAGTCATTTTTTGATTATTTCCTGAATAAGTCTACCTTTAGTACTTATCAATTTTAAACAAGTTAAATTACAAATAATATGACTTTTTTCTTTCTTTTTTGTAAATTTTAATTTCTTTTTGTTTTCTCTCTCATCCCTTCGAAGAGTTACACATATCATATTTAAGCGGTTAAATAAGTTAACAACAGACAAGGACTTGTTGAAAACAGATTGGTATTAAAGGTAGACTTATTCAAGGATAATAAAAAAGGTTGACTTGTTTTTAGCGGATGGCTTAAAGGTTGACTTATTCTTGACAATTTTTCCAAATATTTAAAATAAAAATTAATAACATGGCAATCATATGTGGCGTTCTCTAATTCATAAGTTGTAGAACTATATTGTAAATGGATCTTATCTCAGAGCATATTTCGAGCACTATCTAATGGAACAAAAATTATAATATTCCGAATTACGTAGCAAAAGTTATACACAATTTACATTTTTTTTTTTAGGGGAAAAGCAAGCTATCATATATTAAGGGACAAGTTATAGCGGACTGGGGCCCAGGCAGACCGCACCGTGTCTTCATAAGACTCGTCAAGGAGCCAACTTGTTTCAAAGAAAAAGCGAAACTGTTTACCAGTGGGCCTAGAAACACGGAGGGCCAAATGATGATTGTAGAGTGATCGGATTTGTAGCGAACGGAGTGCTCGGCCATTGTATTTGGGTAAAGACCCAACCAAGAGGGAGAATTTACAAAACAGTCAAGTCTTTCTAGAATACAAGAAGGAGGAGAATTGCCACGCTCCCAAGTGTACCAAACTCCATTATAACCTAAGTCACGAAGAGATAGATCATCCATAGCATCACGAAAATGGGTCATTTCACGCCTAGCTCTATCCACTCCTCCCTCCTTTTTATCATAGCTCAAAATTTCATTAAAATCCCCTCCGAAGAGAATAGGTCTGGATGTTTCACTACACAAATGCCGCATGAGAGCCCACACGTATGATGTTTCTCTTCCTCCTTTACCCATCCATAGATCCCCACAATCTCCATTTCTTGTGACCATCATCAATATCTCCACAAATATGGTGTTGAGAGTAAGAAACAAGAGAAAAACAGAACTTCCTCTTTCCAAGTATAGAGACAAACCACCAGCCCCTACCTCTACCGGCAATAAAGGTCGGCAAAAGTTGACCCAACCCAATAACCCGACCTGAAACTGACCTGAAAATTCCGGGATTGGGTTGAGATTTTCGACCTGAAATAAAAAATGGGTCGACCCAACCCGACCTGAAAATATAATGTGTTAGGTTCGGGTTGATTTTTTGAACATGAAAATAACCCGAGTAACCTGATTTAGAAGCCAGATTATTTTTAGGTCGGGTCAACCTGAAATTAACCCAGACTTTCATAACTTATACAACCTATCTTTTGTTATTCTTATTTATATTGGGCTAAGCCCATTTCTTGGTTCACCTAAATTTCATTTTAGGTCATTCCCATACTTTCATAACTTAGCGTGCATAGTTGAATTTCATTTCAGGTCATTTTAGGTTGGTTTCAGGTCAACCCGAAATCGGTAAGGTCGATTTGGGTTGTGATTTTCGACCTGAAATTGGAATCAGGTCGGGTTAGGGGTAAGTGACCTGAAATTGGAATCAGGTCAACCTGAAATTGACCCAACCCGACCTGATAGGCAGCCCTAACTGGCAAGCGTTTTGAAAGCCCAACTGACTTTTCAAAGCTTCAACTTCAATTTTATTTATCATAGTTTCCGACAAAAACACAACAGCGGGGGCATAAAAAGTGCTCCATCTACAGAGCTGCCGAACTGACCAAACTCTAATTTTAGCTTATCAAGAACTCCTTATGTGTATTTCAATCTATGTAGAACTCTACATTTTAAAAGATAAATATAAAATTTGATGACATGGCAATCCTATGTGGTGCGCTCTATGGCCTCGAAATATTGAGGAGCTCCATATGCTCTCTATTTTTTTAAAAGACAAAAATAAAATTTGATGACATGACAATTCTACGTGGCACGCTCTATGGCCTCGAAATCTTGATGAGCTCCCTAGTGCTCCCGAAAAGTTCCTCCTTTATATATATATATATTGATTATTTACATAATCAGTCTAAAAGACATAACAAACATAAATTGAATCCAAATAATATTGTCCTAATTTTTTATCGCTGCCAAGGTGTAGTTAAATTCTTCAAACAATACCTTGTTTTATAGTAAGTAATATATTTAGTACTAATAGTATGAAAATTCTGAGTTACCATAATTACATCGTGATGATAATAGATAACTAATATTTATTGGAAAAAAATCATTCATATTTCGTTCAACTTATTCTCCGTACGTTGTAATAAACTCTAAGAAAATACTAACAAAAAAAGTTTATAGCTCGGACAATGCCCTGAGCTTTACCTTGAATAATACTTGTATGTTTTGAGCTTCTACTTATTTCAGATTAGTTTGTATATTTATGTTCCAAGTATATATATTAATGTGGAGTAAAGAGAATATATAATTGTTAGTTGAGATGGTAAGATGTCTGCTTTACCGCTTATTAGTTGCATGTTCGAATCTTACTATACAAAGTTTTGTAATACATATTCCTTGTTAAGCCTATGGCATTGCATGTATCTAGTGAAATGGGGGTTCCATGTGGCAACATATACTTTATTACAAACGTCTTTTAGTATATTAGTATAGATATCATTATCGAAAGAATGGGAAAAGAATAAATAAATAATAATAATAATCAATTTTCTTGTATTCATAAATTTAAGCATAGAATAACCATTTTACTTGGTATTGGTGAACTAAAATTGTATGAGTCAAACCTTAAGACAAATGCAGCTGAATTAAGTTGATCTAAAAATTGAATCAACTACGCTAGATAGAAACTGAAAATGAACATGTTGGAACATAATTAATTCAGGGGACAAAATAATGAAAGTCAAATGAATTGAATTAAACTAAATTATTTGGTTCGAACTAGAACTGAACTAACGGACTGCATTTTCAACATTGATACCTCTATTTATTTTCATAGATCAATTGATCTTTTAACATAGAAATGAAATGTTATAAACAAAAGCTTGCAACATCATTACAATTAGCAATCAAATTTGACTAACTTTTCACCAACTTATGACTCCAAAATACAAGAAAAATTTGAATAAACATAAAAATTAATTTGAGCAACAAAATCAGTTACGTTATATTTAATACACTCCTTAATCTATTTAAAGCATACACATATCGGGCTCATTAATCAATATGCTACAACTTCTTGAAAATTTTCATATTTTGTTACAAATACCGGTACTCGTACATAAAAACCAATACCACCACAAAATTTAAAAACATAAAAGAATTTAAATTCTAGCAACAAAATGAATCAATCAATCACCCATTGTAATTTTCAGCAGTTATTCATAAACTATCCATCTTAATTAAAGATTAAAAAACCCAAAACCTACATAACAAACTCACATAAAGTGTGAAATTTATATCTGATGTTAAAAAAAAGACCTCAAAAGCTACAGTGGAAAACACTTCATTCAACTCTTGGGGGAACACTGACGGATCTAGATAAGTTTAGGTTGCTAATCAATTGAATAACAGAAAATTAAAAAAATAGTTTTAGGACAAGCGGCTTGATATGAAAATGGAGTAGTTATTACTCACTTCCAAACAAGTACTCCCTCCGTTTTTTTTAGTTACTACATTGTGTTATGTACAATAATTTAAGCAATGTCCATTTCAAACTTTTTAGAGGGTACTTTTTGACTCATCAAATGTAAAATAATGGGGAAAAGTGAAAAACTAGTACTTTTTGGTGGAAAAAGAGAAAAACAATTATAATAGTGTTACTTTATGGTGGGCCAAGTACCCAAAATAAGGAAAGTTTAAACAATGTAGCAATTAAACAAAAACGACAATGTAAGGAAAATGTAGCAATTAAAAAAACGGAGGGAGTAATAACTAATTTTTGTGCAATACTTGTATATCTTAATTATAAATAGAGATGTTAGATCGCTTTGAGGGTACAAGTTCTGGATAACCCAAGCAGATTCAGGTCATGTCAGTTTACATCATAAAATATCGTTTTACAAAAAAGGTTCAGCTTGCCATATCGGGATTAAGTAAAAAAAAAAAATTAGATACAAATTGAAATTTTTTACATTTTTCAAAGGAATAGTTCAGTTCATACTCAGGTTATTAAGGGCAGATCGCAATCCGACTCGGGCTAAAAGTGATCAAGTAATAAAAAATATGACCGACGTGTTATTTACTTTTTGTTAACTTTGTTTCTCTTTGCCTTCTCTCTAATCCTTCCACTTTCTTAGATATTCTCATAAAATAAATTATTGCTTAGCATTCAACATCACGTTTTGAAGAAAACCCCTATGCCCTATTTATGTATTGATTTTCCCTAACACTTCAAGCTAAATAAAATATTATTGTATTAAATTATAGTATTAACATAGTGGTGGGTTTCGATATTATGATTTCATTTGAAATTCCTGAATTTGGTTAGTTCATGTATTTAGATGATTAAGAATCTGAAATATGAAATTGGCCCAAATTCTAGGTCAACTTAAAAGTGTACATTACATCGGGGATTTGAAATTACAAATCAAATCATGTTATGTGAAATTCTCAAGCTTAAAGCCAATTGGCTTGCAAAATTCTGTTACCTCTTTATTCTCTCTCTTCAATTCTCTCGCCCCTTCGTCTCCTTTGATACACCATTCTCTCTCTCACCTCTCCATTCTCTCTCTTTGATTTTCACCTCAATTCTACTGCCCAAACCTAAATTAATCTCCCCAAGAGATCAATGGCATCACAAGATTCACAACCAACCCAACCTGCAAACCCAAGGTTAGGTACAAAAGGTTTTACATCATTAACTAAGCATTTTGTTTCAGATAAGTTAAAAGATCTAAAGCTGAACTACTGACAAGCTATTTATGGAATTGAAGAGGTTTCAGCGAATTTAAGCCCCCTAAAATTCCTAGCATACTCTCATATCACCTTACTGTACAAGACCAACCGCCACACCCAATTTCAGGAATGAATTATCTAAACTTCCAACGGAGGAGTCAGCACCACTTAGATCGAATTTCATCTTTGCCTTGCCAATGTAAATATTTTCATCCTCAACTTTACACATCTCCTTCTCTTGAGCTAAGCTTACAAACTTCTGCTTCGAAAATTATCATACGTTTAAATATTTCTTCTTTGTATTTTCATATCATCTTTAATTTTTGTGACTTTTGTGTTTTACCTTATTTTCAGTGGTTAAAAAAAAAAGTTTAGTTTACCAAAAGTAAGAGGTTTGACATACTCATAACATAAAGATTAAATTCAGATAAATTCATATATATAATGTAATACATTTTTTTGTACGCTATGCGTGCATGTCATATAATATTTTTTCTCAATTAGTTATTCATCAGTGTTACAAAAAATTTGATTCGAACAGACATTTATAATTATTTATACTTTTTTAATATGTTTTTCTTAAATTAATGTTTCTTTGGTTTTTGTAGTTATTTGCTCATCATTATTCAAATATGGTATTGAGAGAAAAAAATATAAAGTAAAAGAAGCTTGTGGTCAAATAAAGTGGAAGAATTTCTGCATCAAGTTCAATAATTGGATATTAATAAAGTGGAAGAGTTTGATATATAATAGAAATTACCGAATAATAATCAACATTTATGTTTTAAAATATTATCAATTAATTATTAATATGATTTTCAAGTTTTTATTTTTTCTTCTGCTTGTATCAATCAAGTTATATTGTTAATTTAATTTTTTATCAAAGTTTTCCACACATATGTAAGAAGAGAAAATCATTCTCCTAAATTTAATATTTAATTGAAATTTCAAATTCAATTCCATTGGTAACTTGTCCAATATATACGGCAAGTAGGAAGAAAAAACGATTAATTTATATATATGGTAATTTAAATTCATTAAGGGTATATCAGACATTTTGTAAGGGGGACGCCATCTTCCTCCCCCCTTCACTTATATAATAGAGATAATAATGCCTAACAAGGTTCTATAGGTTCCATTTAGCAAAAATAAGGTTTGGCACACTCATAGGATAAGGTCTAAGTTCAGATAAGTTCTTATATATAAAGTCTAATCATGACTAATAAGTTCAATTAGTTTAAACTAGTATATTTTGCACGCGATGCGTGCATGATTATGCAGTGTAAGTGATTTTGTGGAAGTTTTAAATTTTTTTTGTTTTTTTGCGGTGCGAGATGTAATCGCTTTGCGGTTGTAGGGATCCTTTTTTTCCCTTTTCTTAAAAAAAAAATGAGAGAATGTAATTAGTCATTTTGTTTGGTTATTAGGGGTATTTTAGGTAAAGAGAGTTGATTTAAAAGATCAGGAGTTCCCATATATAATAGAGATATGCAAAAATAAGTTGCCATGAACGACACTTTCTTTTGAACGTTGTCAAACATATATAAACTACTATAGTAAATAAATTCATCGATAATAGCAATATAGAGTGAGGATAGTTATTTGTAAAAATTGTTTTAATTAGACAGAGTTACAAATCATTTGCTAGTTTAATTTGATAAAATCCAAACTCTACTAAATTTGCGTTTGAATTTTACTGAATTACCTAAAAATTTGATAACTCTCACTAAAATAATTTCTTATTTATTTTTAATGGCATTCATTAATACTTCAGGTTAGGAAACCTCCTAAATTTATCACAAAAAAAAAAAACGTCAACATAATCTTGTCAAAACTTGGTTCTTAGACCATAAACGAATGACCTAACATCCACACATAATATAGATAACAAACACTGCAACTTTATACTCATACATTCATTAAAAAAACTAGAAGAGGTAAAATGTAATGTAAATACAATTTATTCCAAATAAAAGATCTGTTAAAAGTTAACCAATCATCGTAGTCCTAGAAAGTCTTAATGAGGATGAGTGACAGACGCTAGAGAATACAATTACTATAGAGTATAGAGAACATGCCACAAGCTAGAACTTGGGCATAAACCATAAGGGAGGGCAAAATGTTGAACGCGTATCATTTCCTTCGTAAACATTTTCGATCTCCTCGTTCACCAAATTATAGATTCCCATATCATGCCCTCCATAACGTTTGGCTACGCCCCAAAATTGGCACTCGTCATCGGTAAAATAAATACAATTGCGTTTACAATTTTGAGTAAGTGATGCACGAACCGACATAGCACAATTGTTACCCACAAATAATGAGATATCACCTATGTCTTTAATTTCCTCCCACCTTGTGGCGTTGAAATCAAACTTGTGCACTTCGAAATAACATGTTTCATAAAAAAGATCACCCTCAATCAATAACACCTTATATCGAAGAACCAAAAATAGATCACCATATGACTCCAATAAGTAAATTTTGCCATAAAACGGCTTCGAGAAAAATCTTTTGTAGGTAAAGCATTATATATGGTCACGATCACGAGGTTGAGAATTTCGAAACGCGCTCATTTCGCAAATTCCAAGCACTCCCTCGATCATACAAGATAAGAATTTGTGAACGACAATAAGAGACATCCTCTGCACGTCGAAAACGTTCCCTTAGTGTTACATCTAGAAATGGTATCCAGGTTTGGTCACTAGGCCTTGCATAAGCTATGAAACCCCTCCAACATCCATATAAAACGATAACAATGAAATCACCATTTTGATCAGCAAAAACAAACACCTTATCCACCCACATTTGTCTTAACCAAAGAGGTTCAAATTCTTCATCCTCTGGTGGGTGAGGCAGGGTTAATAAAGATGGTAGGGGGAATCGAGCTCTAGTTAATGGATTAAATAGATGCATCTCGAAGCTCAAGTGAAGCGTGACAATCCAACCACAGGAGGAACCCCAACATCTTGCCCCAAAAGTTTGAGGAAGTTTACTTTGGTAATATTTTTCCTTAGTAGGACAAAAGAATTTCCTCGAATAATCAGGGTTATCATTTGTATTCTCGGATAACATCAACCATGGCATTCTTGGAGTCCAGTTCGTTTTAACTGTAGAGTAAACATAATGCCATGAATGACATACAACCGAAAAAGATATAATGTCTTCAGCAGAATCTAACTTGCACGCTATTATACTAAGGAGTTCATCAGGTAACATGGACCAATCACTCATTTTTTATATATTTTTCTGTTTCTGTTACACCTCAAAACCTGCATAAATAAAGCACAAAGGTTTCATAATCATAAAATCAAATAAGAAGAACAAACAATCAAATAAAGCATATATATATACTGATGACGAGAAAATACAGGCTAAGGAGAGAGAGCAAATCAAAAACAAAAACAGAATTAAGTTGTATAATCTGAAAATAACGAAATTTAGGATGTTGGAGAAAATTCGAATCTTCACTGCAAAAAACATGAACTCATCCGTTTTGCAAAGTCTTCATAAACAAGATTGTGAATTTTGAAAGCTAGATTTATAAATTCTTAATTTTTCCTAATTAGAGTATATTTGGAATCTGATGTGAGAATTTCAATTACCAAATCTGAATTCACGCAGTAAATTTGGGTTAATCAAAATCATTCAAATTTGCAATCTTCAAAGGTGAAAATCCCCTAACATACATGATAACCAGAATAATTGGAGTAGCATAAGTCTAAAATTGGGTTAATTAGAATTAATCACAACAGAGAAGCAAAAAATAAAGATAAGTAAGAACACTAACCTTAATCACAAAGATCTGTTCACGTTCGTACGAAGAGTTTCTCTCTCTTCCGCACCGATCTATCTAAGCGTTGGTGTTCAGGTACTTGTTGTTGCTGTCTCCGTAACTTTTTTTTTGTTTGAAGGGTGATTATGTAGACGTACCGTACTTGTATACACGAACTAGGATGGTGTCTCCTAAACCTACTCGGATTACCAATTTATATCCTAAGGGCTTATTCTCTTCGGCATAAAACAACCGAACTAATTGAACCGAAGCGAACGAACTGGCCAGAATCGACTGAACTGAATTAAATTATAACTAATAGTAATGATAATATATAAATTCGGAACTGACTGCAATTGAACTAAATTAACTGGAACTGAATTGAACTGATTGCAACTGAACTGAACTGAATTGAACTGAACTAAACTGAAAATAATGAGGAGAACATACCCTTAATTAAAATGTTCAAGCACTATGTAGGATAATTAACAAGTATTTTTACATGGGTGATGCCTCAGGTCAATTGCAATAAATAAATATGTTATTATTCATAATTTTTATAATTTATTTGTTACTTTCGTTTTTTTATCCAGTGAGAAATTGAAAAAATGACGTCATGACGTGTTAAAATAATTGGAGTAAGTGTGCATATAGTCTCTTAGTAGTATAGTCATATATCCAGTGAGAATACGAGTGTTAGAGATCTAAATACCTGTTTAAGTCTTTTTAGTTAAATATAATTATTATAAGACTTTAGCATATTTTATTTGAAACATTAAACAATAAAGTTATAGTCATATATTGATGGTTAAGCTTTCACTTTTCATTTAAAAGGTCACGTGTTTTATACGTTGCCGTTGTATAATATTTATAATTTTCAATTGAGGAGTTCACATAGACATAAATAAAGCATTTGCATTAGAAGCTCGAAGAGAGTGTCACTTGGCATATAGGCTTCCTTATAAACGCCTTTTAATATATTTGTAAATATATGTAATTATCTAAAGAGCTAGGTACTTAGCTTGTATAGACTTTTGATTGGAAGGGATTTATACTCTTTAAGAATAGAAGAGATTTATGTTAACTTTTTTCTAGTATCCTTTTACTTCCATGGTAAAATCTAGTACCCGAATGGTGGGTACCCAAATTATCATGGGTCCCCACCAAAGAAAATTTTAGTTTTGAGAAATTATCTGGTATAGTAGTTTGAGAAATTGCTTGTGTTTTGAATTTTTAGGTTTAATTTCTTGAATTCGCTATTTTAAGCTCAATTGATACTCAATTCTGGTCTAGTAGTTTGAAAAATTGCTTGTGTTTTGAATTTTTTTTGCTTAATTTATGTAATTAGGTTACATTTCTGTATTTGTTTTTAGGCAAATGAAGAGAAAACGGTTCGGAAATTTGCTGGAAAGAAGACTATTATGATGTTGAAGATTTAATGTTAGTGGCAGTGTTTTTCTTTCTTCATTTTCTTGCTTTTTTTTTTGTTTATTACGATTTCCATAATGTTATGGTGTAGTATAATCTGCATTATATTAGTTTCCAAGTACTGTTATTAGTTGTTGTTTCAAAGCTATATGCTACCCTCTCTATGTAACATATCTTTGGCGAATTTCATACAAACCTATTAGCTCAATTGGTAGAGCATTGAGTAATAGCTCTGCTTATTATTGCTGCATCGCACATATGATATCTTTGTCTACTAATTCAAGTTTTTATACTCTCAAAGCTCTGCTTTTTTTTTATTACTCTTAAACTTGTTTGTGACGTTCTTTTTTTTTTTTTTTGCAGTTGCATTACGTTTACTCTACAGTTAATACGAAGTGGACTCCAAGAATGCCATGGTTGATGTTATCCGAGAATACAAATGATAACCCTGATTATTCAAGGAAATTCTTTTGTCCTACTAAGGAAAAATATTACCAAAGTAAACTTCCTCAAACTTTTGGGGCAAGATGTTGGGGTTCCTCCTGTGGTTGGATTGTCACGCTTCACTTGAGCTTCAAGATGCATCTATTTAATCCATTAACTAGAGCTCGATTTCCCCTACCATCTTTATTAACCTTGCCTCACCCACCAGAGGATGAAGAATTTGAACCTCTTTGGTGGTGGATAAGGTGTTCTTTTTTTATGATCAAAATGGTGATTTCATTGTCATCGTTTTATATGGATGTTGGAGGGGTTTCATAGCTTATGCAAGGCCTAGTGACCAAACATGGATACCATTTCTAGATGTAACACTAAGGGAACATTTTCGACATGCAGAGGATGTCACGTGTTGCCGTTCACAAATTCTTATCTTGTATGATCAGGGAGTGCTTGGAATTTGAAAAATGAGCGCGTTTCAGAATTCTCAACCTGTGATTGTGACCATATACAATGCTTTACCTACAAAAGATTTTTCTCTAAGCCAGTTTTATGGCAAAATTTACTTACTGTAGTCATATGGTGATCTATTTTTGGTTCTTCGATATAAAGATGTTATTGAGGGTGATCTTTATTATGAAACATGTTATTTCGAAGTGCATAAGTTTGATTTCAACGCCACAAGGTGGGAGGAAATTAAAGACATAGGTGATATCTCATTATTTGTGGGTAACAATTGTGTTATGTCGGTTCGTGCGTCACTTACTAAAAATTGTAAACGCAATTGTATTTATTTTACCGATGACGAGTGGGAATTTTGGGGCTTAGCCAAACGTTATGGAGGGCATGATATGGGAATCTATAATCTGGTGAACGAGGAGATCGAAAATGTTTACGAAGGAAATGATACGCGTTCAATATTTTGCCCTCCCTTGTGGTTTATGCCCATGTTCTAGCTTGTGGCATGTTCTCCGTACTCTATAGTAATTGTATTGTCTAGCGTCTGTCACTCATCATCATTAAGACTTTCTAGGACTACGATGATTGGTTAACTTTTAACAGACCTTTTATTTGGAATAAATTGTATTTACATTACATTTTATCTATGAATGTATGACTATAAAGTTGAAGAATTTGTTGTCTATATTATGTGTGCATGTTAGGTTATTCATATAAGTTTAAACGATGGTGGAAGAACCAAGTTTTGACAAGATTATGTTGACGTTTTCTTTTTTTTTTGTGATAAATATAGGAGGTTTTTTAACCTGAACTCCTGAAGTATTAATGAATGCCATCAAAAATAAAAAAGAAATTATTTTAGTGAGAATTATCAAATTTTTAGGTAATTCATTAAAATTCAAACTCTAATTCAATAGAGTTTGGATTTTATCAAAATAAACTAGCAAACAATTTGTAACTCTAACTAATTAAAACAATTTTTACAGATAAACATCCTCACTCTATATTGCTATTATCGATGAAAATTATTACTATAGCAGTTTATATATGTTTGACAACGTTAAAAAGAAAGTGTCGGTCATTGCAACTTATTTTTGCATATTTAAACTAATTGAACTTATTAGTCATGATTAGACTTTATATCTAAGAACTTATCTGAACTTAGACCTTATCCTATGAGTGTGCCGAACCTTATATTTGTTAAATGGAACCTATGGAACCTTGTTAGGCATTGTTATACCTTATATATATGAACTTACCTGAATTTAATCTTTATGTTATGAGTATGTCAAACCCCTTACTTTTGGTGAGCTAAACTTTTTTTTATAACACTGAAAATAAGGTAAAACACAAAAGTCACAAAAATAAAAGATGATATGAAAATACAAAGAAGAAATATCTAGACGTATGATAGTTTTCGAAGCAGATTTTTGTAAGCTTAGCTCAAGAGAAGGAGATGTGTAAAGTTGAGGAGGAAGTATTCTCCCATATCGGGTATTGGGCAAATTGCCCCATACCTCTAGCATGAAGGGATAGGCACGAGTAGAGTTGTCAGTTTGGTTTACTCGCCCGTTGACTCGCACACATGTCAAACTCCTTGGTCCGTGTTTCAAGACGGGCCGCATGGGGGGCCCGCAGGCCGACGCCTGGAGCGCACAATTGAAAACTTTTAGGCAAAGCTCTGCTGGATGGCTTTCATTCTAAAGAGTGAACAAAGTGCTGTATTCAACTACTTACCAAAAGTAAGGACCTATTAAGAACTGAAGGGATCTTGAATTACATGTTACTAGAATTTGCATGGTTGGAGGTCATAAGAATGAAAAATATTACCAAAGTAAACTTCCTCAAACTTTTGGGGCAAGATGTTGGGGTTCCTCCTGTGGTTGGATTGTCAGTTTGTCACGCTTGACTTGAGCTTCGAGATGCATCTATTATTACATTAATTAGAGCTCGATTTCCCCTACCATCTTTATTAACCCTTCCTCACCCACCACATGAGGAGTTGAGGACTATGCATATGAACCTCCTTGGATAAGACAAATGTGGGTGGAAAGGGTGTTTGTTTTTACTGATCAAAATGGTGATTTCATTGTCATCGCTTTATATGGATGTTTTAAGGGTTTCATAGCTTATGCAAGGCCTAGTGACCAAACTTGGATACCATTTCTAGATATAACACTAAGGGAACGTTTTCGAGGTAAAGAGGATGTCGCGTGTTGGTGTTCACAAATTCTTATCTTGTATGATCAGGGAGTTCTTGGAATTTGTGAAATGAGCACGTTTCAAAATTCTCAACCTGTGACTGTGACGACATATAGTATTGTACTTGCAAAAGATTTGTCTCGACGCCACTTTTATGGCAAAATATACTTATTGGAGTCATATGGTGATCAGCTTTTGGTTATTCGATATAAGGCTATTATTGAGGGTGATCTTTGGTATAAAACATGTTATTTCGATGTGCACAAGTTTGATGTCGACGCCATAAGGTGGGAGGAAATTAAAGACATAAGTGATATCTGATTATTTGTAGGTAACAATTGTGCTATGTCTGTTCGTGCATCACTTACTAAAAATTGCTAACGTAATTGTATTTATTTACTGATGACGAGTGGAAATCTTGGGACGTAGCCAAACGTTATGGGGGGATGATATGGGAATCTATTATTTGGTTAACGAGGAGATCGAAAATGTTTACGAAGGAAATGATACGCGTTCAACATTTTGCCCTCCCTTATAGTTTACGCCCAAGTTCTAGCTTGTGGCATGTTCTCTATACTCGACCTCTTATAGTAATGTATTGTCTAGAGTCTGTCACTCATCATCATTAATTCTTCTCTAGGTCTACGATGATGGATGATTGGTTAACTTTTGATAAATCTTTCATTTGGAATAAATTGTATTTTTTTAAGGGAATGAAATAAATTGTATTTACATTACATATTATCTATTCTAGTTTTTGAATGAATGTATAACTATAAAGTTGAGAAAAAATTAATTTAATCAGTTCCAGCTATGGGCGCTCTTATAAAAACAGTCCCTACTCTAGTTTATTATTGTCCAGTCCCAACTTTTGGGGGTATTTTACAATAGCGGTCCATGTTAACCAGTAACTTGTTTAAGAGGTTAAATTTGTTTTTTTAATGTTTACTTGTTTTGCTGTTTAATTATATATTCTACCTTCTCTTTCTCTCTCCTCCCTCCTTCCTCCCCTCCCCCTTCTCCTCTTTCTTCTCCCCTACCATCCACCCCCCTGCAGACATCCCCCTCCCCTACTTCTCCCCCGTCATCCACCCCGCTCCCCTGCACACATCCCCTTCCCTCCTTCTCCCTTGCCATCTACCCCATCCCCTGCACATATCCCTTCCTCTCCCCCTCCACCACCCCTCCCCTACACACATCCAAAATTTAAACTATAATTAATAGAGTACTTCAGGTTGGTGGGCGGTAAGTTGATGTACAAGTACTGCTACTACAGCTTAATTTGGGAACTTTTGTGAATCATTGTGCTGAATCAGTCTAAGCTGTAGCTATATGGATTGAAGGAACATGCAGAAGAATTGGTTTCGAGGGTGGTGGAGGGAGTCGCAGGCGGGGGAGAAGGTTTCGGGAGGCAAGGGAGGTGGTTTTGAGGGTGGGGAAGGTGTTTCGGGGCCTCGGGGGCGGGGGATGTGATGGCAGGATAGGGGAAGTGAGTTTTGGGTGCGAAGGAGGGGGTGGATGGGGAAGGGGAGTGGTTTTCGGGGGGAAAGGAGGGGGTTTTGAAGTTTAGAAAGGGAGTTTTAGGAGCGGGAGAGGGGTGATAGGGGAGAGGAGGAGGGAGCAGTGAAGGAAGGAGGGAGGAAAGAGGAGGAATAAGATAGAAAAAAAAGAAAAAAATGGCAAAGTTTACTTGCTACACCAGGTTTCTAACCTGCTAGGACTATCATTGTAAAATACACCCCAATGTTGGTGTAAGATGTTGAATAACTCCCTTGAGGAGGCTTGGTATATTATTCACACTATATATATGAGGAGTACATAGAGCCCTACTTACCATAATTATATACATTTCATAATTACATAATGTTAAAGAGGGACACTAAATATATTGACATATAT
Source organism: Beta corolliflora (assembly GCA_947648045.1). Taxonomy (NCBI): domain Eukaryota; kingdom Viridiplantae; phylum Streptophyta; class Magnoliopsida; order Caryophyllales; family Amaranthaceae; genus Beta; species Beta corolliflora. Next base: position 266,337 of record CANSZD010001455.1, read on the forward strand.
TTACTCTAATACACCCCCACAGTTGGAGCAGGAGGAGGTCGGATGCTCAAACTGGAACGAAAGTCTGTAAACAAGGGTTGAGGAAGACCCTTGTTGAAAATATCTGCAAACTGAGAAGAAGAAGGCACATGAAGAACACGAATATGACCAAGAGCTACCTTCTCACGAACAAAGTGAATGTCCATCTTCACATGCTTATTGCGATGATGTTGCACTGGGTTATGAGACATGTAAACAACACTAATATTATCACAATATACCACTGTAGCCCGCTTCAATGGACAATGAAGCTCAAGTAAGAGATTACGAAGCAAAGCCGTCTCAGCAACAACATTAGCCACGCCTCGATACTCGGCCTCGGCACTAGACCGAGACAAAGTAGCTTGCCTTTTAGAAGACCAGGAAATAAGGTTATCACCAAGAAACACACAGTAACCGGAGGTAGAGCGGCGAGTATCAGGATACCCGCCCCAATCAGCATCAGTGTAAGAAACAAGACCAGTAGCAGGAGCCGAGGACAAGTGCATGCCATAGTCAAGAGTGCCCTTAAGATATCGAAGAATACGCTTAAGAGCATGGAAATGTGGATCTCTCGGCGCATGCATAAATAAGCACACCTGCTGAACAGCATATGAAAGATCTGGGCGAGTGAAGTTAAGATACTGAAGAGCGCTCGTAAGCTGACGATAAAGAGTAGGATTAGCAAGGGGTTTCCCACTAGAAGCACTGAGCTTAGACTTAGTATCAACGGGAGTAGCAGCAGACTTACAAGAAGACATATTAGCACGAGCAAGAATCTCCATAACATATTTTCGTTGGCACAGAAACCTGCTATCCTTGGTTCGAGAGACAGAAATACCAAGGAAATAAGATAAAGGTCCAAGATCCTTCATCGCGAACTCAGAACTAAGAAGAGCAATGATACGGGTCCTGAGATCATCAGACGAGCAAGTAAGGATGATGTCATCAACATAAAGGAGAAGATAAGCCGTATCTGAGCCCCGTCTGAAAATAAAGAAAGATGTATCACACTTGCTGTTCTGAAATCCTAAGGAGAGAATATAAGTTGCAAATTGCTGATACCAAGCCCGAGGAGCCTGTTTTAGACCATAAAGAGATTTTCGAAGAAGACACACATGCTTAGGTTTGTCAGGATGTACAAACCCGAGAGGCTGATGCATGTAAACAGTCTCTTGATGATCACCATGAAGAAAATCATTCTTCACATCTAACTGATGAATAGACCAATGTCGAGAAGCTGCCAAACTCAACACACTACGGATCGTAGTAGGGCGCACCACCGGACTAAAAGTCTCACCACAATCCACCCCAACCTCCTGACTTTTTCCATTAGCCACTAAACGGGCCTTATAACGTTCAAAAGTACGATCTGATTTTTCCTTGTGAGTAAAAACCCATAAGCAACGAACAATATTAGCATCCACAGGGCGCAGAACTAAATCCCAAGTATGAGTGTCAATCATAGCATTATATTCATCACACATGGCGTTATACCAGTTAGGATCATCAATAGCACTCAAATGAGAACGAGGAATAGAAGAAATTTGAGGAGGGGAGGAAGTAACTAGAGCAAGGCTAGCATACTTGGAATTGGGCTTGAAAATACCGGATTGGGATCGAGTCCGCATATTATGGACTGGCTGGGTGGGCTGGACAGTGGGCAAGGAAGAAGAGGGACGCAAAACTGGGCTTGTGGTTACGCTAGTGGGCCCAGACGCTTGGCTAAGAGATAAGGAAATGCGCTGATCAGGTTAAGAGGAAAAGGGAGAGGCCTCGTGGGCCTGGGCTGCAGCGAAAGGATCAGACCAAGGAGGATCAGCGCTGACTTCCTCAACAAGAGGAGATAAAGACGCATGCTGGGCCTAATCAGGAGGGAGAGTTGTGTTTGGGCCCAGAGGAGGGAGAGTTGTGTTTGGACTAGGAGAAAAATGGAGTGCAGATGTGGTCCGGAGTAGAGGAGGAGCACAAGTGGACGCAAAATCTGTAACTAAAAACTCATAATCCGAAGCTTTTGGAGTATAATGTGTGGAATTAGGAAAAATAAATTCATCGAAATCAACATGTCTCGAAATAATCACTTTATTTGTCGCAAGATTAAGACACCTATATCCACGATGAGAAGATGGATAACCAAGAAAAATGCACGGAGTAGAACGAGGACTCATTTTATGGGGAGAAGTAGATGAGAGATTAGGATAGCAAAGACAACCAAAGGTACGAATATGATCATACGAAGGTGTTTTATTAAAGAGAATGTGCACGGGAGTGTGGTTACCAAGAAGACGAGTAGGACGAATATTGAGTAAATATGTCGCCATATGTAATGATTCAACCCAAACAGAAGTAGGAAGAGAAGCATGAAATAAAAGACAACGACAAATATTATTAGGAGTCCTAATCATACGCTCAGCTTTCCCATTTTGAGGAGATGTATTAGGACTCGAGTGTCGCCAGATCATGCCATAGGTGAGGGAAAAAGAAGTGAAAGGGTGATTATCATATTCACGGTCATTATCACATTGTAAAGCTTTAATAGAAAGCCCAAATTGGGTCTTAACATAAGTATGGAAGCGCACTAAAGTAGGAAACACATCCGATTTATGTTTGAGAGGAAACACCCACAAATAATGAGAATAGTCATCAAGAAAAAGTAAATAATAACGAAAACCTGTATGACTATTAAGCGAGTAATATATAAATCGGAATGAATAATATCAAAAGGAGCATAAGTTTTTGTCAATGAAACTAAAAAAAGAAGACGACAATGTTTTCCCAATTGACAACCATGACAAACAGAGAGACTTTTGGTACTATTACATTGAATGATATTATTATTCTTAAGAAAACTAAGAACTTGTTCTCCAGGATGTCATAACCGATTGTGCCAAACTTCAGAAGAAAGAGCAGCAAAAGCAGAAGGAGGGGAGGATGATGGAGTAGAGGACACAAGATATAGATTGCCCACACTATTGCACTTGGTCAAGACTGTCCTCATCTGTAGGTCCTTCACAGAAAAATCAAAGGGGTCAAATTCAACAGATACACAATTATCAGTAGTGAATTGGCGGACAGAGATGAGATTTTTAATAATTTTAGGGGCATAAAGAATACTTTTGAGAGTGAGGGGAGGAGTGGAGTTAGGAAGAAAAGATGTGCCTGAACCCTTAACTGGTATTTTAGAACCATCACCAACCAAAATGTGAGAATTAAATGTATGCCAATTGACAATAGAAGAAGTAATACCTGAGTTGTTCATAAGATGAGACGTTGCCCCAGTATCCATGTACCAACTGGAATCCGGTGGTTGAAGAGATAAAGTGTTGAAAAATGTAGGAATTTCGATGGGCTGGTAGCTGCCAGGATCTAGGAAGGCCTGCTGGGCCGGTTGTGAAGCACGTGGGACAGGGCCCAAAACTCCCTGCTGCTGCGGAGTCATAGTTTGGGTCCACTGACCAACATTTTGTGATGGATAAGGACAAGGGGGAAAGTACATAGGATGGGCCCAAGAATTAGCCCAAGGAGTGACATACATAGGAAGATTTTGAGGAGTAGTAACACATCCTTGCCCACCATTATTATTACGTCCCTGCCCACCATTATTATTACCATAATGCTTTCCCTTATTTTTACCCTTGTACTTGTTATTACCATTTTGCTTGCCATAGCCATTCCGATGACCATCTGAACCACCATGCGCCGGCTGTGAGGGCGGCGGTGAAGATGACACACTTGTCAAAAACACTGTATCCGTATCCGAAGAAGAGGAAAGGGGCTCCGACTTATCGCTACTAACCCGGTCCAATTCAAGCATAGAACAGGCTTTATCATAACTAGGAAGAGGAGTAGATTGCTGAATAAGAGTAGAGACCATACGATATTCGGTAGTTAATTTGCCAACCAACTGAAGAACAAGACGCTCCTCAGAAATAGGATGGTCTAGAGCAGCAAGTTGAGTATATATGGTTTTGAGAGATTGACAATAATCACCAAGTGAAGAAAACTGAGAAAGATGAATATTACCGAATTGGTTCTCGAGATGCACTACACGAGTGCCCTTGTTGTCTTGAAAAATATTACGAAGACGTTCCCATGCCGTCATCGCCGTAGACTTGTCATCCAAGATTTTAAGAAGAAGATCGGTCAAAATTGTGCCTTACATCCATTGGCACACAATAGCATCTAACCGACCCCATAAATTATCATCAACATCGTTGGGTTTCTTTACCGATGAGTCAATGTGATCCAAGACGTTGTAAGCCTTGGCAGTATTACGGAAGAGCGTGGCCCATGGGGTGTATTAGACTTTGTCTATGTCCAATACTAAGGGAATCAAAGCTTTGACGTTGGTGACGCTCAAAGCGGGATGGTAAACATGGCTAACCAGGGAAGATGATGTAGTTTCGGGAGCCATGTATGAAGGAAGGAAAAAAAAAGACTGAAAAGAAGAAGAATGTGGCAGCCAAGGGGCTGGCTTGATACCATGTAAGATGTTGAATAACTCCCTTGAGGAGGCTTGGTATATTATTCACACTTTATATATGAGGAGAGTACATAGAGCCCTACTTACCATAATTATATAGATTCCATAATTACATAATGTTAAAGAGGGACACTAAATATATTGATATATATTTACTCTAGTAGTTGGGACTGAACAATATTAAACTGAAGTAGGGACTGTTTTTGTCAGGACTCCCATAGTTGGGACTGATTAAATCAATTTTTCCTAAAGTTGAAGAGTTTGTTATCTATATTATCTGTGTATGTTAGGTCATTCATGTAAGTTTAAAAGATGGTGGAAGAAAACCATGTTTTGACAAGATATGTTGACGTTTTCTTTGAAATTATTTTAGTGAGGATTTTCAAAGTTTTAGGTAATTCAATAAAATTCAAACTTTAGTTCCGCAGAGTTTGGATTTTATCAAATTAAACTACTTAATTTGAAACTCTCACAAATTAAAACAACTTTACAAATAAACATTCTCACTCTATATTATCAGCGATGAAAATTATTACTATAGCAGTTTATGTTTGACAACGTTCAAAAGAAAGTGTCATTTATCTTATTTTTTTTGCAATTCTTTTCTTAACATTGTTGATTTTATGTTGCTGTAAAATGAAATTTTTCAACACCATTGTATTTAACCAAAAGTGAAATTGTTGCAATAGATGCAAAACTACCAAAAGTGGTAATTGTTGCAATAGAAAAATAACGGAGGAAGTATCTGTCATTATATTCTAATTTTCATATTTGATATTGTGATATATACATTCTATATTTTTTAATATTCAATTGAAGATTATAGATTTCGAAACCCGTGCGATGCACGTTTTTTTTTATGTGGTTGAATTATATTCATTTCATTAGCTTTACGATAATAAATAAGATAAATTATATGCTCATTGAGAGACATTTGATCATGATTGTATTAATTATAGTAGTATAATTATATTCCTAATTGATGATTATTGTTTTAATGCAAATCTCAAACTCTATTCAATTATAATGAAATTGTGTATTTTTTGTAATATGTAGCAAAAGTTATAATACTCAATTGTACTATTGATTTTTAGATAATTTTGGTGGAAATTAAACTCCATGTTCTCTTAATAGTCTTAAAACTTCTATTCTTACCATAATAATGTAGTACTCTTATTATATTAGATTCATATATATATGTACATATATATGTACTATATGTACATATATATGTACATATATATATATATATATATATATATATGTATATATGTATATATATATATATATATATATATGTATATATATATATATATATATATATGTATATATATATATATATGTATATATATATATATGTATATATATATGTATATATATATATATATATATGTATATATATATATATATATATATATATATATATATATATATATATATGTATATATATATATATATATATATATATATATATGTATATATATATATATATATGTATATACATATATATATATATATGTATATACATATATATATACATGTATACATATATATATATATATATACATATATATATATATATATATATATATATATATATATATATATATATATATATATATATATATATATATATATATATATATATATATATATATATATATATATATATATATAACATCTTTATTATAATATATAGTTGTAAGCAAGTTCCAAAGATATAAAAGTTATAATTTTTTGAATTATGTAGCAAAAACTATACTTAATTTTTATTGTATAATATTTTTGTGTTTTTTAGTCAAAATTAAACTTTAAATTTTCACTATACAAACTATAGATATGTAATTTTTATCTTTATATAACAAAATTGACTTTACATATTACTCCCTCCATCCCAGAAACACTAACACAGATATAGTGTAAAATTTGAAATTACTTTTCTTCAACTTTTATTATAGCATATAAACACTAATGCATATAAAATGGAAGATGGAAAAGCCAAAAAGAAGATCATAGTGATGGTATCATGAATAAAATTTATTAAATATAAAAGTAACATCTACTAATAATCCAAAAAATAATTTAAGGGAAAAAATACCTCTTCATCAATCATGGCCATATCAAGACTTATCAAACTTCCAACTTTTTTATGATTCGTGACCTCAAATTGTCTAGAAAAGTGAACCTTGATTTTCCAATTAGTTTTAGTAGAATTACGTTCATGGAGAAAAGAATAAGATATTAAATATAGATATATAGAAAGGAAAATATAAATAATTATGTATACAATAAATAATAAAGGAATAAAATAATTAGTCAATTGTTTAATACCTATGCAATGTCGTTGACAAACTTTCATTTGATTCTTTATGTAATGCCACCATGGTATGCTAGAGGTTTGTAATTATATTTAGTTACTTTAATTTTATGGTCAATTGTTAGCTAAAGCCTAAACATGCATATTTATAATAGAATGAATAGTCATTGTAAGAATTAAAGTACTTTAAAATCCAAATCTACATCGGATTCAGAGCTTTATGGCCTCAAAATCTTGAGGAGCTCCCTATGCCCTATAAAAGTTCCTCCTTTATATATATATACACTAGTATTTAAGATTCGGGCAAATGCCCATTCTCTTCGTGGAGAAGATCTAGAATTTTGAAATTTTTACATACCCTGTTTGAATGTATTTTTCTCCAACATACAACAACAAAAGTTATGATGTAATAACTTTGAATATTCTAATTCTAACATGAATAGGTTTTGTAGAAGAATCCTAATTCTAATTGAATTACTAATTCTAATTGCAGCTTGTTACTGTAATACGTTAGTATAGTCAATAATACTTTATATACGTTACTTGAATATAAAATTTTAAATATAGTATAGATGTGATCTTATTTTCAAGTAGTTTTTATACACTTTTCAATGGTACAAAAATTATAATTTTCCGAACTATATATTAAAAGTTACAATCGATTTACTATACTTAAGTTTTTCATTTTGAACCCAACTCTATTTCTACTTATCCTAAACTCTATACATGTATTTTTATCAATTTGAAACTCTATTTCTTTTTGAAAACAATGACATGGCAGTTAATAAGCCTGACAAATGGCGTCCAATGAGGACGCCAAATGTTGTGACCTCGTGAGTTGGCATTTGGGCACTGCTTTATATATTGGTTATACGATTTTTTCACCATATACCCCTGACAAATAAAAAATTCACAATATACCCTCAATGTTTCAAATATTCACCATATACCCTTGGTTTTCCGAAAATGTTCACCATATACCCTTTTCCTAACAGACTTTAACTCGTTGTTTGCCATTATTTACGACTGTCACTATTAACCTAATTACCCCTAATCTTTTTTTATCAAAACTGACTAATTACTGTCGTATTGGTACTCGTTTTCATTGGCTTCTAGAAATTCGTGTCCCCCCCCCCTTAAGGATCATCGGTGGCGACAGTTTTTTTTTAAAAGTCGCTTTGGCAGTGAAATCGGCCGTTTAAGATCGCCTCGGGAAGCGTTTCCAGAATACCGTTGTATTAGTACTCGTTTTTAGGGGTGTAAGCGGACTGCGAAAAGTCCAGAGTCCAATCCAGTCCAGTCCAAACTTGTCGGACTGGACTGGACTGAAATTTTTTTGGACTGGACTCGGACTCAAATTTTCGAGTCCAAATATTTTCGGACTGGATTTGGACTCATCGCTTTGGAGTCCAATAAGTCTAGTCCAATCCAAAAATATTTTTATATATAATATATATTATATTTTTTTATATATAATGTATATATATTTAATATTTATATATATAATATAAAAGATGTATGTGACTTATCTTCTGGAATGGATATAATCAGCTTAATTTTTCAAATTCAATTATGAGAAAATGTTGAAAATCATTGAATCTAAATCGGGGAAAAAAATAATACTTCCTCCATTTTTTTTACATGTTACATTTTGACATTTTCACTATTCACAAATTTCACTTTGACCATCGTTTGTGATTTATACGTGAATAAAAATATAGTCATGTGGGATCTTGTTAGATTCGTCTTAATATGTATTTTTTTAATGTGTACTTTTTATATTTTTTACAAATACAAAATTAGAGATATATGTCCTCAAAATTTTGCATTGGCATGCGTGAAAAGTGAAAGTGTAACATGTAAAATAAACGGAGGAAGTATAATAATCGGACTGGACTGGATTGGATTCGGACTCAAGAAAAAATTATCGGACTGGACTGGACTGGACTCAAAAAATATTTGGATCGGACTTGGACTCAATTTCTCGAGTCCAAAAAACTTTGGACTGGATTTGGATTTGGCAAAGTCCAATCCAGTCCAATCCACTTACACCCCTACTCGTTTTGGTGGGCTTCTTGAAATTCGTGCCCTTTATGGGTTGTCGATTGCGTTCATTTTTTCATAAAAAGTCGTTTTGACGTTAAGATCGTCTCGGGAAGCGTACCCAAAATACCGTCGTATTGGTACTCATTTTGATGGGCTTCTCGAAATCAGTGCTCCTTAAGGATCGTCGATGGAATCCCTTTTTTTTCAAAAAATGTCGTTTTGACGGTGAGATCGACCGTTGAAGATCGCCTCGGGAAGTGGGCCCAGAATACCATCGTATTGGTACTCGTTTTGATGGGTTTCACAATGTTCGTTCCCTTAATGGATCGTCGGTGGCGTCCATTTTTTCAAAAAAAAGTCGTTTTGGCGATGAGATATAGAGTTTCATTTATTAAGGTTAATTAGTTAGAGTTAAGGGCATTAAGATTAGGAGGTTAGGTTAATTTCGGCATTAGGGTTAGAGGGTTAGGTTAAGTAAGGCATTAGGGTTAGGGGGTTAGGGTGGAGGGAGGGTTAATTAGGGTAATAATGGCAAAGCTGTAAATAATGCAAACAGCGACTTAACGTTCGTTAGAAAAAAGGGTAGTTGGTGCACATTTTTTAAAACTCAGGGGTATATGGTGAATATCTAAAACATTGGGGGTATATGGTGAGTTTTCCAATTTGTCAAGGATATATGGTGAAAAAAACATTTTTTTAAAGGGTGATTTTGTATTTTTTTTTGGACATCAGAAAGGGTGATTATGTAGACGTACTTATATATACGAAATAGGATGGTGGCTACTAAACCTACTCGGATTATCAATTAGTTTCAGGATGAAACTCTATCAACCTTTTAAAAATTAAGGTTGGCTTAAGTAGTGATTTTTCCCTTCTTCATTAGCAAAGTCTATGATTGAATTTATACCCTAATCATTTGCTTCCGATTTAAGAGGAATTTCTTCTTACCTAATAAAAAAACTAAACCTACTCCGCCTTATCTTTTTTTTTTTTACCGTTAATAATTGAGATAATGAATTCACCTAATTATTTGGTACTAGATTTTTGAGCCAATATTTTCTTTTCTTTACAGTAAACTTATATATAGAATATCTATGTTAATGTATATATTAATAAATACTTGTAGAGATTAAAAAATTGAAATTTAGATTTTGACTAAAGATAAAAACTATTACTTTAATTTTGATTTTGTTATTATCACGTTAGAGATTATTAAATTTTGATAAATGATCATATCTATGATTATAACTTAATTAAAAAGTTCTAGTACTATGTAGGATAATTAACTAGTATTTTTGCCTGGGCGATGCCTCGGGTCAATTGCAATAAACAAATATGTTATTATTCATAATTTTTATAATTTATTTGTTACTTTTAGTTTTTTTGTCCAATGAGAAATTGAACAAATGACGTCATCACGTGTGAATAAAAAAAACCCTTAAAGGTTTGAATATGAAAATAATAGCTTATAAGAATTGAAGTGAATATGGTCAATTAATAGTCTCTTGGTAGTACCATAATACGAGTGTTAGAGATCTAAATACATGTTTAACTCTTTTTAGTTAAATATCATTATTATAAGACTTTATCATATTTTATTTGAAACATTAGACAATAAAGTTATAGATGTCTATGCACGGTTTGTTGTTTATTTTATTTTTTTGCAAATTTTTGTAAACATTGTTGATTTTTTGTTGTTGTGAAATGAGATTTTTCAACACCATTGTATTTATATACTGCCTCCATTCTTTTTCTATTGTAACAATTACCACTTTGGGTAGTTTCAGCTATTGAACCATTCCATTTTTGGTAAAAAAAAGCAATTATAGTTGACAACACCGCCTTTACTTTTTGTTAAGAAAACCATCATTAATAATTACTCAAACTCATAAAGTTGCGTTTACTTTATTAACGATTTACCTATCCCCTACTCTAGTTAACCTCTCTATGCTAAACTACCCATTTTCTTAAAAGCCATGCCCAAACACATTGTTGCAGTAGAAAAAGACAGAGAAAGTATTTGTCGTTGTACTTTAATTTCTAGATTTGTTATTGTGATATATAAATTTTATATTTTTAATGTTCAATTGAATATTGTAGCCAAGTCTATTATTAAATTGTATCCCAATAATTGGTATGACTAACAATAGCTAACACAATTTTAAAAAGGAAAATACCCGAACGATACTTTAAGAAAGTAGATGATAATAATTTAATAGATGCAAGATAGAAAGAATAGAGAAAAAATATGAGTGCCAGCCATAACTTCAACTTTTAATATAGCACATTAACGCATATAGAATAGAAGATGGGAAAGCCAAAAAGAAGATCATAATGATGGTATCATGAATAAAATAAATTAAATATAAAACTAACCTCTATTAATAATAGAAAATATTATTTAAGAGAAAAAAAAAATCTCTTCATCAATCATGCATGACTATATCAAGACTTATCAAACTTACCCATTTTTTATGATCTGCGACCTCAAATAATCTAGAATCTCGAACCTTGATTTCCCAATTAGTTTTAGTAGAATTAAGTTTGTTGAGAAAAGAATAAGATATGACATATAGATATATGAAAAAAAAACATAAATAATTATGTATACAACAAATATTCTAGGAATAAAATAATTAGTCAATTGCATAATACCTCTGCAATGTCGTTGACAAACTTTAATTTGATTCTTCATGTAATGCCATCATGGTATGCTCAAAACTACATATATGTATTTTTTATCTTTATATGACTCAATTTTTAAAAGTTTGATTGTGAAAGACATAGTTGCTATTGTCACATATAATACGCTATTTTTATAGTTATTTTTATATGTATTTAAAATAAAGAATAAAGAATATGTTATTGTTCATCTAAATACATATATTTTCATAAGTTGTAAAACTATATTGTATATGGAAACATATTTCGAGCACTCTCCGATGGTAAGAAATTTATAATATTGTGAATTATGTACCAAAAGTTGTGTCCAATTTACATAGTTGAATAATTTAGGTTGTTTATTTAAAATCAGAGTGTAATCTTCACTTATTAAAAACACCTTATATGTATCTATATCTATGTTAAACACTATTTTGAAAAAAAAAACTAAAAATTAAAAATAATGACATGTCATTTTTAGGTGGAGCTCTCCATAATATTCTAAGGTTGCTTTTAAAATCATACTCTAATTTTTTCATCATCCTAAACTCTAATATATATGTAACTTTATAGATATTGATTTTAAATTTTGTTGTAACAACAAAGTTCCCTTAATAAATTTTGTTGCAATACTGAATTGCTTTGGTTCAATTGAGTAAGGCTGGTGTTTGGATCCTCTAAAGTTCTAAAAGAACTCTACAAAGTAGAGTTTGTGCAATATCAACCATTGAATAAAAAATCAATGGCTCATATATTATCTTTCCAAAACCCCCTCTATTTTTTCTCATTAAAATCCACCCCTTTAATTCCCCCCTTCCACCAATATGAGCCTTTGATTTTAAAATGTATGGTTCATATACAATTCTACCTTGTAGAATTTGATTAAGACTCTAGAGGATTCAGACTCGTACGTAAGGTTGAGGTTTTGAAAGATTTTATATATATATATATATATATATATATATATATATATATATATATATATATATATATATATATATATATATATATATATATATATATATATATATATATATAATCCTGTAAATTGGATCTATGATAAAATGTTATAGTCACATATAACACACTATAGTTATAGCTATTATTATATTTATCTAAAAGAAAGACCAAATAACGCCTTACTATTCATCTAGTTAAATATATTTTCATGAGCTGTAAAACTATATTGTAAATGGATATTATTTTGAAGCATATTTCAAGCACTCTCAAATGGTAAAAAATTATAATGTTTTGAATTAGGTAGCAAAAGTTATATTCAATTTACATAATACAATTAATTTAGGTTGTTTATTCAAAACGAAACTCTAATTTCTCGTTATGCAAAACTCCTTTATGTATTTAAATATGTGTAGAACTCTATTTTTTAAAATATTTAAAATAAAAATTAATGACATGGCAATCATATGTGGCGTTCTCTAATTCATAAGTTGTAGAACTATATTGTAAATGGATCTTATCTCAGAGCATATTTCGAGCACTATCTAATGGAACAAAAATTATAATATTCCGAATTACGTAGCAAAAGTTATACACAATTTACATTTTTTTTTTTGAGGGGAAAAGCAAGCTATCATATATTTAGGGACAAATTGTCCATTAAAACATAAGGAGCCACTTCCTGGGGATAGTGGTTCTCCCAGATTTGTTCAACTCCAAAAGGGAGCAACTTAGCTAGATGGTGGGCTACAAAGTTCCCATCACGCTTAACATGAGACCAAATAATAGACTTAAAACACACACAAGAAGATAAAATACTATGAAGGATAACATCTAGATTTGCAAGAAAGATAGCATGCATAGAAAGAAGGTGGATCACAACTTGACAATCCGATTCCACAATGATATCTTGGAGATCATATCTTTTTCCCAGCCTCACAGCCATCTCAATAGCTTTAGCTTCGGCAATATCAGCAGTCCAGTGAGCTCGAATTCGGCGAGTAGCAGCAAATATTACATCTCCATCTGCATTACGAGCTACAGTACTTAACCAATCCACCTTTCTACAGCAAGGGAAGCATTTACATTCAATTTGGTAACACCCGTAGGAGGGGCAGTATATGAACTGTACTCTTCGCCGAGACGAGGAGCACGCTGCAGTAAAATATTGTGGAGGTGGTTTTATCATGAAACACCAGTAAGTTACGTTCGCTCCATATAATCCAAGCAAGGTATACACCCTTTGAACGCACCTTAGCATCAACATCACGCCAGGCCACAACAATGTCTTGCATCGAGTTATGAGTTACACTTTGGCAAAGAGCAGCACAACCACTGTCAATCCATAAGTCACGCACAGAGGGCAACTAAAGAGGGCACGTTCTTGCGATTCAGACTCACCATAACCCTACGAGCACAAATCGTCTTCAAGCATGTGACGATGTTTAAGCAAACCACGAACTGGGAGCGTGTTAGTGCATAGGCGCCATAGAAATGTAGGATTATATAAGTACTCTAAGCGGAATTTCATGAATCAAATTCATAAGCACTTAAAACAGGATCTCATGCATATACATTCAAGGATCACATAATAGTTGGGAATTTACCTTTGAAGCGTGAATTCCACAAAGCTTGAATAAGTGTTTTACAAGATCCTATCAACATACAACACTAAGCAGACGGAGGCCTTATCTTTAACGTTACATTATCAAGGTAAGTAAACTCTTTTACTAATTATAACAAATTATAACTCTTGTTTAGATGGATAAACATCGCATGCTTAATTATCTCTTGCTTCAAAATTCAAAACGCTTTTGATAATTTTGTTAAGGACAACCAAACTAAGTTGTAAAATTCGCAATTTTACCTTATATTCTCAAAATTAATGATAACACCCTACGGAGGCATGACCTATTACTATTAATTAAGGGTTTGATAAGTACTTTATGTTTGGAAAAGCAACCTTAATATTTGCGGGACCTAAGTTTATTATGTTGTTATGAATTAGTGAACTCTAGCGCATCAACAAACAACATACAATAAACTTATAAGCATTTTAAATAATAATAAAATGCGAAAATAAAATGATCTAGTATGGCCCCTAATCCTAAGAACTAATCATCAATGGCTCATTCTTGGACTCTTCATGGATCTCCATCCACCTTATCCATGGGCCTTCTCTTGATGGACTTCGTCTTTGGATTACATAAGTATCAAAATAATTTAAATAATAACTAAATTAAATAAATTACAAAAATAATTAACGATACGCATATCGTATTTAAAATTACAAGAATACATCACGATACGCAGATCGTATTTTCTAACTTAATTTGGGCCATACTAGTCATACATAGCAATTATATCAAAATATATATAAAAGCCACATCATAATATCACATATTATACTTGCCATCAATCAAAATATCAAATATTCTTAATTATAGCAAGTTGATAAAACATTTAAGTAATTCCTAACCACCTAAAGATTCTATCCTATTATACTTTCCTACTAATTTTAATTAGATTAAAGAATAAAATTATGGAATTATTTAACTGAAAATCTGCTCAATATACTGAAAATCTGATTTAATGATTTCCAAAAAAAAAAAAATTTTTATTAAAAAATTCTGCTGGGCAGCAGCAAAACGTGGCTAGCAAGCCACGCTGCTGCTGCCACCGCAGCACTGCTGCTGCCACCGCAGCACTGCTGCTGCCACCGCAGCATGGCTGCTGCTGCCGCAGCCCCGGCAGCCCACCAAGGACTACCTGGAGCAGCCACCGTGGCCCCACCAGCAGGTGGCAGCGCCACCCAGCCGTGGTTGCTCCTCTTCCCTCCTTTGTTTAATTTTTGTTTTTCTTTGTGGGAAATAAATTAAATCACAACTTCTTGTAAATTAATTTAGTGATCAAAATAAATTAAACATAAACTCCTTTATGCCTAATTCTGCAAATTAATTTAAATCTCCATTTTAATTAATTTTAGGGCTATTCATATCAATTAACCTTAAATTCATATAAAACTCCTTTTACATGAATTAATTTATCATACATAACCAATTTAAATATGAAAATTCAGATTAACTATATGAGTTGAATATTCGAAATTAACATAAAATCTCTATTTTAATTTAATTTTAGCATTATTCATATGTATTAACCTCTAATTCACATAAAACTCTTTTCACATGGATTAATTTTCATACATAAACAATTTAAATATGAAAAATAGATTAATAATATAAATCTAACTCTCGAAATTTTCGAAAAATTTGAGATCTAAAATTTAATTTTAATTTCGAAAATCAGGATTTTATTTTCATAAAATTCGGCCAAAGAAAAGTAATTCGAATAATTTAAAAAAAAAAAAAAATTTAGGTCGATTTATAGCAAAATAAAATCGTTTATTAGGCAGATTAAATCAAATTTAATTAATCCAATTAAACAAAACATCCATAATTCAATTCCTCCCCTTAATCAATTAAAATTAGTCAAGAACACATAATTATTATGACCAAAAATTATATGCAAGAGGCTAAAACTGATACCACTGTAGGATTATATAAGTACTCTAAGCGGAATTTCATGAATCAAATTCATAAGCACTTAAAACAGGATCTCATGCATATACATTCAAGGATCACATAATAGTTGGGAATTTACCTTTGAAGCGTGAATTCCACAAAGCTTGAATAACCCGGATTAAGAACCTCAATTGTGATTCCTCTACTTGGTCCACCAACCCGGATCAACACTCCACCAATGCTAGTTGGAAGGAAGAAATTCTTCTTCTACTTTAATGGAGTTTTTGTGACTTTTGGAAAGAATATGAGAGAGAGGAATAATGAAAGATATTTTGTATATCTCAATTTCCTTATTGCCTAACCAAAATATATAAATATATTTAGGTTAGAAGGAGAATCACTTCTCCTCTCCCTTCCTCTTGGCCGGCCACCCCTAGGGCCCTTATGGGCTCTAGGTTTCTTTTGTTGATCCAAGTATATTGTGTGACCTAATAGGATCCATTATATTGGGCTTCGGGTTTATTATTCCCTAACCCAAAGTTCTATAGCATTCTCTAGCAAGACGTATAGACGACCCAATAGAACGAATTTATTATCTCCATAATATGATCCATAATATAATTAGTAATTGCATTTAAGTCGAGGACATAAATCCTTCAATCTCCCACTTGTCCGAGACGAGTGTGCAATGTTTGAATTCCTCAAGTCTCTTAATGTCTTAATTTGATAGTATGATCATATTTCTATATCATCCATACTAGATTTCAAATTAATCCTTGAAATCCGAGTTCGAATTGACAAACAAATGATCATCGAATGATCCATTTGAGCACGGCCATGCATTTTTCAATTTTCGCTCTTCAAGAGGCCAAGACACCCATCCTACCTCATATAGGAGGACCTTTTCAATCTTGTGGTAACCAATACTCCCACTCAATTTTTAGCACAACCTGAATGCTGCCTTTATAGTCCCCTTTTACGGCATGACGTTTGACAGTATCAAAGTTGTACCAATCATTGGGCTAAGTAATGTTCCATTCATGTCTAAGGAATCTACTAATATAATTTTGAAGTTATAAAACTTCTAAGCAGGTCTAGTTCGACTATGTATCAACTATACATATCCATATGATTGATTAAACATCTCTATGTTTCCATAGCCCATGAAACGGCGCTATCAATCAATCTTAAATGCTAATCCCTTTAACAAGTCATTTATGTCCAGTTTAATGACTTAGATTAGGAACTTTAATATTCTATGAATTCTGTTCACTTATGGTGTTTCATTTATCAAATCACATATTTGACAAAACCATAGAATTCAAGATATATTTTGGACATTTTATTTAATACCAAACCAATAATTAAATAATATAAAATTTATTCGCATAAACATAAATAGCAAAACCATGTCTTTACATTGTAACAAGTTTCTCTAAACCTAGTACAATCTAAAGCCACTCTATCATTTGCTTCAAGCCTATAGCCTAGCGTGACACTCATGCTTGGGTTGAGGTAGTGGTTTAGTGAGCGAATCAGCCACATTCTCATCCGTGTGAACTTTGCAGATCCTGACAACCTTCCTGTCAACAATCTCCCTAATGAGGTGATACTTCCTCATTACATGTTTGGATTTGTTATGTGATCTCGGTTCTTTTGCTTGCGCAATAGCACCATTGTTATCACAGAACAACTCAATCCCTTCTAGAGCACTAGGTATGATATCTAGCTCTGTCAAGAATTTCTTGATCCAAACTGCTTCTTTAGCCGCTTCAACCGCTGCTAAATATTCTGATTCTGTCGTAGAGTCTACTACAGTGCTTTACTTTGAGCTCTTCCAGCTCACTGCTCCTCCATTTAGACGAATGACATACCCTGACTGAGAGCGGTAATCATCTCTGTCGGTTTGGAAGCTTGCATCCGTGTAACCTTCAACAACCAACTCACTTTGTCCCCCATAAACTAAGAACATGCCTTTAGTTCTTCTCAAGTACTTGAGGATGCTCTTAGCCGAGTCCAAGTGTGCTTCTCCCCGGATTTGCTTGGAACCTGCTACACATGCTCAAGGCATATGCAACATCCGGTCGAGTACTTATCATAGCATACATGATAGATCCTATAGCCGAAGCATAAGGAATGCTACTCATTCGCTTTAACTCATCAGGTTCAGTCGGGCACTGACTCTTGCTAAGCGATATGCCATGTGACATGGGAACGAAACCTCTCTTCGAGTTTTCCATGTTGAACCTTGTAAGAACCTTATCAATATAAGTTTCTTGACTTAGTCCAATCATCCTTCGAGACCTATCTCTATGGATTTTGATTCCCAGTATGTACTCGCCTTCTCCCGTGTCCTTCATAGAGAAACAACTTTTTAACCATTCCTTCGTCGACTCAAGCATTGGTATGTCATTTCCCATGAGTAGTATGTCATCTACATACAATACCAAGAAAACTAAGTTTGCTCCCACTAAACTTCTTGTAGACACAAGACTCTTCTTCGCTTTTGATGAAATCAAATTTCTTGATTGCTTCATCAAATCGAAGATTCCAACCTCCGAGATGCTCGCTTCAATCCATAAATGGATCTCGAAGCTTGCAAACCCTTTTAGGATTTTACGGATCCTCAAAACCCTCGAGGTTGTGTCATGTACACATCCTCATTCAAGAACCCATTCAAGAATGCGGTTTTGACATCCATCTCGCCAAATTTCATAATCATAAAATGCAAGAATCGTTAAAAGTATCCGAATTGATTTAAGCATTGCTACTGGAGAAAAGGTCTCATCATAGTCTATACCATGAATTTGTCGAATCCTTTTGCAAACCAGTCTTGCTTTATATACATAGACATTCCCATCTTTGTCTGTTTTCAACTTGAACACCCACTTGCATCCAATAGGGTTAACCCCATTAGGCAAGTCGACCAGGGTCCAAACTTTATTCTCAGACATGGAGTCTAACTCGGATTTCATGGCCTCAAGCCATTTCTCAGAGTCTGGGCTCGTCAAAGCTTGTTTGTAGGTAGTAGGCTCGAATTCTCCAAAATCATAATTTCGAGTTTTCGGTTAACGAGAAATCAACCAACCTCTTGTTTGGAATCCTTTCTCTACTAGATCTACGCGGGGCCTGAGCATCAAGAGAAGTGTTCTCTTCAACTCCTTGAAGATCTTCACTTGATTCAAGTGGGACGGTAGGAGGTTCATGCGTTGAATACATCATCTCCTGAACTAGACTTTCGTCTTGTCGGGCCGTCTCTGACATGGTGTGAACCACGTCTAATTGTTGCTCATCTCGAATTTCTTCGAGAATTATTTTACTCCCACTTGTCTTTCTAGAAACAAATTCCTTTTCAAGAAAGACACCATCACGAGCAACAAACACTTTGTTCTCTTGACGGTTATAGAAGTAATAACCCCTTGTCTCTTTTGGGTATCCCACAAAGAGACATTTATCTGACTTGGGTGCAAGCTTGTCTGATAATAACCGTTTTACATAGACCTCACATCCCCAGATTTTAAGAAAAGACAAGTTTGGAGTTTTTCCATTCCATAACTCATATGGAGTCTTTTCTACAGCCTTTGACGGGCTCCTATTTTTAGTGTGTGTGCAGCAGTTTCGAGAGCGTATCCCCAAAAAGAAATCGGAAGATCAGCAAGACTCATCATTGATCGAACCATATCTAGCAAGGTTTCAGATACACCATTCAACTGTGGTGTTCCTGGTGGAGTTAATTGTGAAAGAATTCCACAACCCTTTAGATGATCATCAAATTCTTGGCTCAAATATTCACCACCACGATCGGATCGTAGTGCTTTTATTGTCTTACCAAGTTGATTCTGTACTTCATTCTGGAACTCTTTGAATCTATCAAAATATTCCGACTTATGTTTCATTAAGTATATATATTCATATCTACTCAAATCATCAGTGAAGGTAATGAAGTAGTTAAACCCTCCCCTTGCCTTTGTGCTCATAGGACCACACACATCTGTATGTATGAGTCCTAAAAGATCGCTGGCCCTTTCACCTTTCCAGTAAATGGTGATTTTGTCATCTTCCCCATTAAGCATGATTCACATACATCAAATGATTCAAAATCAAATGATGGAATTATACCATCCTTTTGTAACTTGTGAATGCGCTTTTGGTTTATATGACCCATTCGACAATGTCAAATGTAGGTTAGGTTGGAATCATTTGATTTTTGTCTCTTGCTATCTATGTTACAGATTTGTAACGACCTATCAAGCACATATAAGCCATTTATCAATTTAGCATTGGCATAGAACATATTATTGTAAGAAATGGAACAACACTTGTTCTTTATTTCAAAACAAAACCCTTCGTAATCCAAAAGCGAAACAGAAATTATGTTCTTAGTTATTGAAGGAACGAAATAACAATTATTTAGTTCTAAAATAAGCCCGGATGGCAAGTGTAGACTATAGCTTCCTATGGCAAGTGCAAAGACTCGTGCTCCATTTCCAACGCGTAGCTCTACCTCGCCTTTTGCCGCCTTCCTACTTCTTTTTAGTCCCCGCACATCATTAACTATGTGAGAACCACGGTAGGTATCAAATACCCATAAAGAAGTAGAAGTCAAATTGATTTCTATAACATATATACTCGAAGTGGAAGCCCCCAGGACTTCTTTTCTTCCAAGTATACCGGGCAGTTCCTCTTCCAGTGTCCTATCTTGTGACAGTGGAAGCACTTGCTTTCCGCAGCGACCTTTGGCTTGGCGGTTGGCTTAAGTTTTTCAGCAACAGTGGCAACTTGCTTGCCTTTGTCCTTCTTTCCTGCCCATTTCTTCTTGAAACCCTTTCCCTTTTGAACCATCAAAACCTCTTTCTTTGGTTCAACCTTAGGGATGTTCCTTTCAGTGTTGACCAACAATCCATGCAACTCTTGCAAAGTCTTTTCAGACTCATTCATATTGTAGGTCATTCGGGCGATTGAAACTGTCAGGTAATGAGTGGAGAATGATGTCAGTAGCCAACTCAACCCTATAAGGGAATCCAAGTCGTTCCATGTTTTCGAAAAGACCCATCATTGCGAAAACATGGGGGCTAACAGCTTGACCCGGCTTCATGTGACATTCAAGTATCTCCCTATTAGTCTCATACCGCTCAACTCGGGCTTGTGTTTGAAACATAGCCCGTAGCTCTTGCATGATGGTATAAGCATCCTTGGTTTCGAACCTCTTTTGGAGGTTCGGCTCCATGGCTGCTATCATCAAGCAAGTGATTGGTATAGACTTATCACTAGCCTGTTTGGCACGACGTTTGTCTGCCTCAGTGGATTCATCAGTTACAACAGGAAGTGGGGTATCTAAGACGTCCTCTCGACCCTCAAACCTCAGAACAAGTCTTAAGGTTCTTTCCCAATTAAGGAAATTTTCACCATTCAGTCTGTCCTTTTCCAGAAAAGGACGAATGTTGAAACCGGAGTTGTTGTTGTTGTTTTTAGACATAGTATCTACAGACAGAAAAATAAATCAAAGTTTTAATTTTATGTTTATAAAGTAACCTAAAACATGCAAAGGATTCTAGGTTGATCACCTATTCAATTTTAATGTCCCATTTGAATAAGTGTTTTACAAGATCCTATCAACATGCAACACTAAGCAGACGGAGGCCTTATCTTTAACGTTACATTATCAAGGTAAGTAAACTCTTTTACTAATTATAACAAATTATAACTCTTGTTTAGATGGATAAACATCGCATGCTTAACTATCTCTTGCTTCAAAATTCAAAACGCTTTTGATAATTTTGTTAAGGACAACCAAACTAAGTTGTAAAATTCGCAATTTTACCTTATATTCCCAAAATTAATGATAACACCCTGCGGAGGCATGACCTATTACTATTAATTAAGGGTTTGATAAGTACTTTATGTTTGGAAAAGCAACCTTAATATTTGCGGGACCTAAGTTTA
This sequence comes from Beta corolliflora, assembly GCA_947648045.1. Taxonomy (NCBI): domain Eukaryota; kingdom Viridiplantae; phylum Streptophyta; class Magnoliopsida; order Caryophyllales; family Amaranthaceae; genus Beta; species Beta corolliflora. The sequence goes on from CANSZD010001455.1 coordinate 288,286, forward strand.
TTATGTTGTTATGAATTAGTGAACTCTAGCGCATCAACAAACAACATACAATAAACTTATAAGCATTTTAAATAATAATAAAATGCGAAAATAAAATGATCTAGTATGGCCCCTAATCCTAAGAACTAATCATCAATGGCTCATTCTTGGACTCTTCATGGATCTCCATCCACCTTATCCATGGGCCTTCTCTTGATGGACTTCGTCTTTGGATTACATAAGTATCAAAATAATTTAAATAATAACTAAATTAAATAAATTACAAAAATACTTAACGATACGCAGATCGTATTTAAAATTACAAGAATACATCACGATACGCAGATCGTATTTTCTAACTTAATTTGGGCCATACTAGTCATACATAGCAATTATATCAAAATATATATAAAAGCCACATCATAATATCACATATTATACTTGCCATCAATCAAAATATCAAATATTCTTAATTATAGCAAGTTGATAAAACATTTAAGTAATTCCTAACCACCTAAAGATTCTATCCTATTATACTTTCCTACTAATTTTAATTAGATTAAAGAATAAAATTATGGAATTATTTAACGAAAATCTGCTCAATATACCGAAAATCCGATTTAATGATTTCCAAAAAAAAAAAAATTTTATTAAAAAATTCTTTGGGCAACGACAAAACGTGGCTAGCAAGCCACGCCTGCCTGCCACCGCAGCATGGCTGCTGCTCTTGCCGCAGCCGGCAGCTGACCCACCAAGGACTACTGGGGCGACCACAGTGGCCCCACCCGGCGGTGGCGGCGCCACCCGGCCGTGGTTGCTCCTCTTCCCTCCTTTGTTTAATTTTTTTTTTCTTTGTGGGAAATAAATTAAATCACAACTTCTTGTAAATTAATTTAGTGATCAAAATAAATTAAACATAAACTCCTTTATGCCTAATTCTGCAAATTAATTTAAATCTCCATTTTAATTAATTTTAGGGCTATTCATATCAATTAACCTTAAATTCATATAAAACTCCTTTTACATGAATTAATTTATCATACATAACCAATTTAAATATGAAAATTCAGATTAACTATATGAGTTGAATATTCGAAATTAACATAAAATCTCTATTTTAATTTAATTTTAGCATTATTCATATGTATTAACCTCTAATTCACATAAAACTCTTTTCACATGGATTAATTTTCATACATAAACAATTTAAATATGAAAAATAGATTAATAATATAAATCTAACTCTCGAAATTTTCGAAAAATTTGAGATCTAAAATTTAATTTTAATTTCGAAAATCAGGATTTTATTTTCATAAAATTCGGCCAAAGAAAAGTAATTCGAATAATTTAAAAAAAAAAAAAATTTAGGTCGAATTATAGCAAAATAAAATCGTTTATTAGGCAGATTAAATCAAATTTAATTAATCCAATTAAACAAAACATCCATAAATCAATTCCTCCCCTTAATCAATTAAAATTAGTCAAGAACACATAATTATTATGACCAAAAATTATATGCAAGAGGCTAAAACTGATACCACTGTAGGATTATATAAGTACTCTAAGCGGAATTTCATGAATCAAATTCATAAGCACTTAAAACAGGATCTCATGCATATACATTCAAGGATCACATAATAGTTGGGAATTTACCTTTGAAGCGTGAATTCCACAAAGCTTGAATAACCCGGATTAAGAACCTCAATTGTGATTCCTCTACTTGGTCCACCAACCCGGATCAACACTCCACCAATGCTAGTTGGAAGGAAGAAATTCTTCTTCTACTTTAATGGAGTTTTTGTGACTTTTGGAAAGAATATGAGAGAGAGGAATAATGAAAGATATTTTGTATATCTCAATTTCCTTATTGCCTAACCAAAATATATAAATATATTTAGGTTAGAAGGAGAATCACTTCTCCTCTCCCTTCCTCTTGGCCGGCCACCCCTAGGGCCCTTATGGGCTCTAGGTTTCTTTTGTTGATCCAAGTATATTGTGTGACCTAATAGGATCCATTATATTGGGCTTCGGGTTTATTATTCCCTAACCCAAAGTTCTATAGCATTCTCTAGCAAGACGTATAGACGACCCAATAGAACGAATTTATTATCTCCATAATACGATCCATAATATAATTAGTAATTGCATTTAAGTCGAGGACATAAATCCTTCAAGAAAATGACGGACTTTAGGATTCACTTCCATACTCCAAATAATGACCCAAGCTTGATGAAAATTATCAAGATTGCCACCTTTCCCAAGCATATATGCAGTTTGCATCGAATAGCACCCATCCTTAGTAAAGGCCCAAGTTAACTCATCCTTCGAGCGAACAGAGCTAAGGGGAGTGCTAAGAATACACTGGATATCTCTATCATTGAACAAGGCTTCAATAGTCTCCACTTTCCGTTCCATCCTCTCAAAATCAATAAGCTCACTAACAGTACTGTAATCATCATTTCTCTCACCAGACAAGAATCGCCCACTTTCATCTACCACCCATGGGTCATCCCATAAATTAATATGGGTGCCATTACCAACCCTCCAAATCACACCTTCTTTGAGAAGAGCTTTAGAACTCCAAATACTGCTCCAAGAGTAGCTACTTAAACACCCAAGAAGGGCATCCAAAAATTCAAAACTAGAATAGTATTTTGCCTTCATCACTCTAGCAAAAAGAGAGTTAGGTTCACAAACTAACCTCCACGTTTGGCGACCCAATAGAGCATCATTGAAAACTTTATGATCCTTGAAACCCATTCCACCTAAGCATTTCAGAGTGCACATAGAATCCTAATTTTTCCAATGAATTTTCCGCTGGGAATCAAGCCCCACCAAAATCGAGCCATATCTGAGTGGATCTTTTGAACAATAGAAGTAGGAATTTTGTAAACACCCATAAGATAGGTAGGGATGGCCTGGATCACAGATTTCAGCAAAACTTCTTTACCAGCTCTAGATAATAGTTTTTCCTTCCAACCTTGGAGTTTTTTCCAAATTATATCTAACAGTGAATCAAATATAGCTTTCTTTGATCTACCAGAGATAGAGGGGATACTAAGGTATTTTTCATGTCTTTCCACCTGCCTCATGTTCAAGATATTCTTCAACTCTTCTCTTTGTGCGACACTGACTCCTCTGCTGAAAGAAACCTCCAACTTCTCATAATTAATTTTCTTCCCGAATGCTAACTCATAATGGTTGAGAATATCAACAATAACAGTGCATTCCTGTCGAGAAGCTCTAGTGAAGAGTAAACTGTCATCTGTAAAGAAAAGCTGAGAAATCTCTGGACCACTGCAGCTGGCTTTGGAACCATGAAGCTGTTTAACCTGAACTTTCTTCTGAATCATTTTAGAGAAAGCATCAGCTATCAAAATAAAAAGATACGGAGAAAGAGGGTCACCTTGCCGAAGACCTCTAGCAGGAACAACAGAGCCACAGACACCTCCATTAATAATGAAGGAGTAGGACACAGAAGACACACAGCTCATGATTAGATTCACCCAACGACCATCAAAGCCCATAGTGAGCAACAACTTCCTAAAAAAAACCCATTCGACCCTGTCATAAGCTTTGCTCATATCCAGCTTTATGGCAATAGTGCCTCTACAACTCATATTTCTGTATTTCATAGAATGACACACCTCCATAGCAATAAGGGCATTATCAGTGATAAGACGTTCAGGAACAAAGGCACACTGATTTTCAGTGACAAGACTCGGAAGGAACTCTTTCAATATGATCACAATGACTTTTGACACCAGCTTATACAACACATTACAAAGGGCAATGGGGCGAAAATCAGCAGCTAAAGTGGGAGTTTTAATCTTCGGGATCAAAGCAATGTTTGTATGATTTACACAGCTAGGGGACAGGGTGCCATGTAAAACACTACTAACAAAACTAGTAATATCATCACCAATAATGTGCCAAAAGAGTTGATAAAAGATAGCATGCATACCGTCGGGCCCAGGATCCTTGCAGGGATCTGTTGTAGAGCAGCATAAATCTCTTCTTTTGTGAAAGGTCGAAGAAGTCTTTGATTACAATCATCACTAACAACAGGGTCAATGAAACTTAAAACAACATCAAAATGAGCCTCGGAAGGAGCAATGAAGTAAAGATCGAATTGAAATAGTCAGTAAAAATACTTTCAATTCCATTAGCATCATCACACCAATTAGAGGTGATCATTTGTGGGCTTGGGCGGGTTGCGGGCCGAGCCTAATCAAAAAAAATTTTCCAACGGGCCTAATATGTCTAGTCCAAGTCCTTTTATGCGGACTTAACTACTTGTCCATGACCCGCCCTAATAAACGGTCTAACGGGCCTATTAATACTTTTATTTTTTTCCAAGTACTCTAGTTAATTTCCTTTAATATTTATAGATTAAAACATAATTTTTGTTAAAATAGAAAAAAAGTTGATAATCACAACATAATAGAGAAAGTTAAAAATATTCGTAACAAAAATGTTAGAGGACGACAAATTATTAAGAAATTAACTTACTAAAGGTAAGAATAAAGACAATTATGTGTTACCAAAGCTATATTAGTGCAAATAAACTATATATTCCAAAAGATAAATCAACACTAAATTAGTTAGATAAAAAATTATATTTCTTAAAAAATAGATATTATGATAAACAGGTCGGGCGGGCTTGCCCGCGGTATATTTGAGGTTGCCCATATCCGCCCATTAATATTAGCGGGTTGGGCTTGTCCCGCCCATTTAGAATTTTTTTTCAAAGTTTGTTGTCCAAGCCCGCAACTTTAGCGGGCCGAGTTGGGTGGGCTTAGCGGGCCGTCCCTTCCGTGAACAGGTCTAACACCAATCCCCCTGATTACCATACAACCCTTTGACATAGTTTCTTTTTCTCCTTTGCGAAGCTTTATGGTGAAAATATTTTGTATTTTTATCACCAAATAGACCGCAAATACCAATGAGCTTCATGCTTAGCATAAAGGTCATCCCACTTCTTTTCGAGCTCAATGCACGAAGTACAAGTTGTATCAGAAATGGGCTGTTGTTTCCTCAAAAAGAAATGGGCTGCTGTTGCACTACACTCTACACCGAGCTCCTTTTCAACAATTTCAATCTGCTTCCCTATGTTACCGAATTTCACATGACTCCAGCTCTTCAGGCTTTGGTCCATAGCAGCGACGCGGCCCATCAGAAGATCCCCAGCGGACTGGGCCCAGGCAGACCAGACCGTGTCTTCATAAGACTCGTCAAGGAGCCAACTTGTTTCAAAGAAAAAGCGAAACTGTTTACCAGTGGGCCTAGAAACACGGAGGGCCAAATGATGATTGTAGAGTGATCAGATTTGTAGCGAACAGAGTGCTCGACCATTGTATTTGGGTAAAGACCCAACCAAGAGGGAGAATTTACAAAACAGTCAAGTCTTTCTAGAATACAAGAAGGAGGAGAATTGCCACGCTCCCAAGTGTACCAAACTCCATTATAACCTAAGTCACGAAGAGAGAGATCATCCATAGCATCACGAAAATGGGTCATTTCACGCCTAGCTCTATCCACTCCTCCCTCCTTTTTATCATAGCTCAAAATTTCATTAAAATCCCCTCCGAAGAGAATAGGTCTGGATGTTTCACTACACAAATGCCGCATGAGAGCCCACACGTATGATGTTTCTCTTCCTCCTTTACCCATCCATAGATCCCCACAATCTCCATTTCTTGTGACCATCATCAATATCTCCACAAATATGGTGTTGAGAGTAAGAAACAAGAGAAAACAGAACTTCCTCTTTCCAGTATAGAGACAAACCACCAGCCCTACCTCTACTGGCAATAAGGCTGGCAAAAGTTGACCCAACCCAATAACCCGACGGCCCGACTGAAAATTCCGGGATTGGGTTGAGATTTTCGACCTGAAATAAAAAATGGGTCGACCCAACCCGACCTGAAAATATAATGTGTTAGGTTCGGGTTGATTTTTTGAACCTGAAAATAACCCGAATAACCTGATTTAGAAGCCAGATTATTTTTAGGTCGGGTCAACCTGAAATTAACCCAGACTTTCATAACTTATACAACCTATCTTTTGTTATTCTTATTTATATTGGGCTAAGCCCATTTCTTGGTTCACCTAAATTTCATTTTAGGTCATTCCCATACTTTCATAACTTAGCGTGCATAGTTGAATTTCATTTCAGGTCATTTTAGGTTGGTTTCAGGTCAACCCGAAATCGGTAAGGTCGATTTGGGTTGTGATTTTCGACCTGAAATTGGAATCAGGTCGGGTTAGGGGTAAGTGACCTGAAATTGGAATCAGGTCAACCTGAAATTGACCCAACCCGACCTGATAGGCAGCCCTAACTAGCAAGCGTTTTGAAAGCCCAACTGACTTTTCAAAGCTTCAACTTCAATTTTATTTATCATAGTTTCCGACAAAAACACAACAGCGGGGGCATAAAAAGTGCTCCATCTACAGAGCTGCCGAACTGACCAAACTCTAATTTTAGCTTATCAAGAACTCCTTATGTGTATTTCAATCTATGTAGAACTCTACATTTTAAAAGATAAATATAAAATTTGATGACATGGCAATCCTATGTGGCGCGCTCTATGGCCTCGAAATATTGAGGAGCTCCATATGCTCTCTATTTTTTTAAAAGACAAAAGTAAAATTTGATGACATGACAATTCTACGTGGCACGCTCTATGGCCTCGAAATCTTGATGAGCTCCCTAGTGCTCCCGAAAAGTTCCTCCTTTATATATATATATTGATTATTTACATAATCAGTCTAAAAGACATAACAAACATAAATTGAATCCAAATAATATTGTCCTAATTTTTTATCGCTGCCAAGGTGTAGTTAAATTCTTCAAACAATACCTTGTTTTATAGTAAGTAATATATTTAGTACTAATAGTATGAAAATTCTGAGTTACCATAATTACATCGTGATGATAATAGATAACTAATATTTATTGGAAAAAAATCATTCATATTTCGTTCAACTTATTCTCCGTACGTTGTAATAAACTCTAAGAAAATACTAACAAAAAAAGTTTATAGCTCGGACAATGCCCTGAGCTTTACCTTGAATAATACTTGTATGTTTTGAGCTTCTACTTATTTCAGATTAGTTTGTATATTTATGTTCCAAGTATATATATTAATGTGGAGTAAAGAGAATATATAATTGTTAGTTGAGATGGTAAAATGTCTGCTTTACCGCTTATTAGTTGCATGTTCGAATCTTACTATACAAAGTTTTGTAATACATATTCCTTGTTAAGCCTATGGCATTGCATGTATCTAGTGAAATGGGGGTTCCATGTGGCAACATATACTTTATTACAAACGTCTTTTAGTATATTAGTATAGATATCATTATCGAAAGAATGGGAAAAGAATTTAAAAATAATAATAATAAATAATAATAATAATAATAATAATAATAATAATAATAATAATAATAATAATAATTAATTTTCTTGTATTCATAAATTTAAGCATAGAATAACCATTTTACTTGGTATTGGTGAACTAAAATTGTATGAGTCAAACCTTAAGACAAATGCAGCTGAATTAAGTTGATCTAAAAATTGAATCAACTACGCTAGATAGAAACTGAAAATGAACATGTTGGAACATAATTAATTCAGGGGACAAAATAATGAAAGTCAAATGAATTGAATTAAACTAAATTATTTGGTTCGAACTAGAACTGAACTAACGGACTGCATTTTCAACATTGATACCTCTATTTATTTTCATAGATCAATTGATCTTTTAACATTGAAATGAAATGTTATAAACAAAAGCTTGCAACATCATTACAATTAGCAATCAAATTTGACTAACTTTTCACCAACTTATGACTCCAAAATACTAGAAAAATTTGAATAAACATAAAAATTAATTTGAGCAACAAAATCAGTTACGTTATATTTAATACACTACTTAATCTATTTAAAGCATACACATATCAGGCTCATTAATCAATATGCTACAACTTCTTGAAAATTTTCATATTTTTTTACAAATACTGGTACTGTACATAAAAACTAATATGATAAGAGGTTTTTAGTGTGTCGTTAAGGCACCAAAAATCGCTTCTCAAACAATATTAATAACACCTAACGAGCAATTACTAAGAACGTAGTAAAGGCAAGTCAAAGGTCGGTCCACAGGGAAATTGGGATTAATTAAAGTCTAGCAAGTTTAGATTACCTAATTGAAGGTTTTTTGGGGTTTTTAAGTGATTTTTATAAGAACTACGACTAACTATTATCAAAGAACTAGCAAATAGCATGAGATGAAAATATGAATAAGGAAGACACTAGAGTTAAGGTTACTAGTATGGATCAAAGTGGACAACGATTATTAATGCAATTGTGATTCAAAGGCAACGATTACGCAAGGTTTAGTTTTCCTCTAAAATACTCAAGTCCTCTCTCGAATGGTCCTTGAGAATTATCGCTTAATCAATCAACTAAATCCTCTCTCGAATGGTCTTTAGTCAATTGATTCAGAGATCCAATGAATTTGGAAAACCCCTAATATAGGATCCCCTTAATTTCTACCCAATATCTTGGCCTAGAAATTAAGTTGATTCATGGGGATGATAAAAGAGTTCATAATTCAATTAAGAACATTTGAATTCAAAATACCAAAGCACAAATGTGATCAATATCAATCCTAAGGCCTCAAAACACCAAGATCAATGCATAAACGTCTTTAAATCATCACAATCACATTAACAATACATTTAAACCCTAATCCATACTTTCATCCTAACCCTAGATAGGAGACTACTCACTAATCATGGATTCTAAGCAATAAAACATGAAATCTATAACTAATCTAGGGCTAAACAAAATTAAGAGATAATTAATCTAATGAATATAACAATTATGAAACAATAATAAAGTAGATCTAATAAAAGGGAAGAACAAATAATAGCAACGAAAAGAGATAATAAAAACTAAAACTTTGAAATTAAATCGAATAAAAGTACCTTCAATGTTGTAGAAATCACAAACTATAATCTACGAATCTCAAATCTTGATCCAAAACTAAGTGTTTATCTCTCTAATATGAATCCTAATAATATTCTCCAAAAACTAGAAATAAAGCATAAGTCCAAAACTAATCAACTCCAATGTTATTAAGGCAAGCCTCATTTTTTTTTTCTTCGCGGATTTGAATGGTGCGGGCGCACCAAAATCAGGTGCGAGCGCACCATTCCATCTGCTCCAAAACCGACATCAAGCGTTGAACGGTGCGGGCGCACCATAGTTTGGTGCGGGCGCACCATAGTTTGGTGCGGGCGCACCATAGTTTGGTGCGGGCGCACCATTCTTTCTGATCTAGTCGGACAGTTCAACTTAAAACGAGCCTAACTCTTTCGTTTTAGATCCAAATCAAGTTTATGACTAGTCGTTGGAAAGCTATCGAAACAAGCTTTCACCTACAACTGGAATCACCTTCATCCGATTTATGGTTCGAAAGTTATGTCCATTTGAAGTTCTCTGTACAAGATTCTATTGTGCAATGTGCTCCTTTGTGCGAGAGAACATAGGGCATAGTGCAAGTGCACCATTTCTCAACGTGTGCTCTATTTTTATTGCTTCCTTTGCCAACTCTACAACTCGTAGCCATATTAGTAGTTCCACCTATATTAAGAACATGGTAAAATAGGGTGAAAGCAAATGTACTAGAAATTCAGTCAAAAATGACTGAAAATCTAGCAACATGTCACTATGATCAAGAATGATCAAGTGAATGAAATAGAAGGGGAAAGGGAGAAGAAAGAGGGAAGAACGGGGAGAAAGAGGATCAAAATGAGCTAAAAAGGAGTCCATAAAGTGCGTTTGAAACGCACTTATCAAACTCCCCCAAGCTTAGCATTTTACTTGTCCTCAAGTAAACCAAGAATGAGAAAGAAGAAAGAAAAAAGAGGAGAAAAAATGAAAAAGAAAAACCATGCAACACACTAGCCTAAATGTTCTATATGCAAAGCTACAAACATGACATGCAAGCTAAATGAGTTCATACCAAGATTTAGTAGACCAATCAAACACAAGAGGAAAGATAATCAGGAAGCACAAGAGTGACTTAAGAGATCCAATCCACCAATCAACCGAGTCTTCTTAAAAAATAGGCTTTCTAGGACTGATTTCTCACCCCTCTCCACTTCTAAGTCCCGAGTTTGAATCCCCCCTAAGGATGCTCAACCATAATAGCTCGCCTCAACCACATTTTGATGACCCTCATCATGACTTGCACAAAATCTCACCCGCCACCACTAAATTGACCGAGTCCAATCTAGAAGTCAAAAGGGACTTTATTAAGGTTGTAACAGGGCTAGGTTAAAGGTGTGGATAACAATTTAGGAATGTGGTGCAAAAAGGGTAAAGCTGAGTACAAACTAGGGGGTAGAAACTCTTCCAAGCTAGTCCTAACACCAACTTAAATCGAAATCTCACACACAACTTTGATTCTCACTTTGATTTTCACTTTTTGAACATATTTTTTCATTTTTCTCATCAATTTGCTCTCTCTTTCTTTTCTTTCAATAGAAATCTAAATGAAACAAAAAGAGCTTTCTTTCTTTCTTTTATTTCATTTTCTTTTCCTTTATCGAAATTTTCTTCAACATTTGCAATTATACACGCATATTAACTCACTTTCAACCATAGACTTAGTATCAAAACAACTTAACTCAACACAAACTAGACATGTACTCCACTTTGGGGAAAGTTTGGCCATGACTTATTATGAGGGTTAAGCAAAAATAGGATAGAAAGGCTCAAATGGGTTGAGAAGCGGATAATTATGCCGGTATAAAAGCTTTTTGGCTTTTGAGCTTCTATTTCTAGCAAAAAGAAACGCCGTAAATCATTCTTCTATTTAGCTCAGTCATATGCAATCTTGGGGAGCTAAAATGCAAGTCACAAGTTAGGCGATCAATGGTGAGGGTTGTAAATGAGTCCTACGAGGTTCGTGGCCCTCCTTCGGGGTTCATCGCACAACGGATAAGGCAATCCAAGCAACCAACTCGCCTAATTTCAAAAAGACTCTACCAAAAGTTACCGATCTCAAACATCACCTAAAGTCATAGCAAGGCTTCCAAAATCATCAAGTCAAATGCAAAGAAGGTCTTCCAATCAAGTTATGAACACTCTTAGCAACATATCATGCATGCAACCAAACAACTCTAAATGCAGAAAAGAAAGAAAGAAAAGACCATATTTTTTTTATGCAAACCTAACATGCAAAAGCACTAAAAAGAACCTAAATACAAAGAGGGGGAAGAAAATGTTGAGATAGAGAGAACACATGCTAACTAATTTTGATAAGAGGTTTTTAGTGTGTCGTTAAGGCACCAAAAATCGCTTTTCAAACAATATTTATAACTCCTAACAAGCAATTACTAAGAACGTAGTAAAGGCAAGTCAAGGGTCGATCCACAGGGAAATTGGGATTAATCAAAGTCTATTAAGTCTAAATTACCTAATTGAAGGGTTTTGGGGGGGTTTTGAATGATTTTTGTAACAACTAAAACTAACTATTATCAAAGAACTAGCAAATAGTATGAGATGAAAATATGAATAAGGAAGACACTAGAGTTAAGGTTACTAGTATGCATCAAAGTGGACAACGATTACTAATGCAATTGTGATTCAAAGGCAACGATTACGCAAGGTTTAGTTTTCCTCTAAAATACTCAAGTCCTCTCTCGAATGGTCCTCGAGAATGATCGCTTAATCAATCAACTAAATCCTCTCTCGAATGGTCTTTAGTCAATTGATTAAGAGATCCAATGAATTTGGAAAACCCCTAATATAGGATCCCCTTAATTTCTACCCAATATCTTGGCCTAGAAATTAAGTTGATTCATGGGGATGATAAAAGAGTTCATAATTCAATTAAGAACATTTGAATTCAAAATACCAAAGCACAAATGTGATCAATATCTATCCTAAGGCCTCAAAACACCAAGATCAATGCATAAACGTCTTTAAATCATCACAATCACATTAACAATACCTTTAAACCCTAATCCATACTTTCATCCTAACCCTAGATAGGAGACTACTCACTAATCATGGATTTTAAGCAATAAAAGATGAAATCTATAACTAATCTAGGGCTAAACATAATTAAGAGATAATTAATCTAATGAATATAACAATTATGAAACAATAATAAAGTAGATCTAATAAAAGGGAAGAACAAATAATAGCAACGAAAAGAGATAATAAAAACTGAAACTTTGAAATTAAATCGAATAAAAGTACCTTCAATGTTGTAGAAATCACAAACTATAATCTACGAATCTCAAATCTTGATGCAAAACTAAGTGTTTATCTCTCTAATATGAACCCTAATAATATTCTCCAAAAACTAGAAATAAAGCATAAGTCCAAAACTAATCAACTCCAATGTTATTAAGGCAAGCCTCGTTTTTTTTTCTTCGCGGATTTGAATGGTGCGGGCGCACCAAAATCAGGTGCGGGCGCACCAAAATCAGGTGCGAGCGCACCATTCGTTCTGCTCCAAAACCGACATCAAGCGTTGAACGGTGCGGGCGCACCATAGTTTGGTGCGGACGCTAGGGGTGTAAATGGGACGAGACAACTCGCGAGCTACTCGAGATCGACTCGGTCAAAACTCGGTTTGAGTCCCACATTGGTTGGACAATGAAACACTAACTTTTTTCCCTCTATAAAGGGCTACTCCAAGTACCTAACTCAAGGTACATGGATTGACTCAAGTTTGAGTTGAGCCTTGATTCGAGTTCGAGTTCGAGCTTTAGGTTCGAGCTTGATTCGAGTTCGAGTTCGAGCTTGATTCGAGTTCAAGTTCGAGCTTGATTCGAGTTCGAGCTCGAGTTTAGAATTTCGAGTTCGAGTCGAGTTTGATTTTTTCAAGCTCACGAGTTTTCGAGTCGAGTCGAGCTTGGCTTCGAGTTTTCGAGTTCGAGTCGAGCTTAGCCAAACTCGAGCTCGACTCGCATCATTTACACCCCTAGCGGGCGCACCATTCTTTCTGATCTGGTCGGACAGTTCAACTTAAAACGAACATAACTATTTCGTTTTAGATCCAAATCAAGCTTATGACTAGTCGTTGGAAAGCTATCGAAACAAGCTTTCACCTACAACTGGAATCACCTTCATCCGATTTATGGTTCGAAAGTTATGTCCATTTGAAGTTCTCTGTACAAGATTCTATTGTGCAATGTGCTCCTTTGTGCGAGCGAACATGGGGCATAGTGCAAGTGCACCATTTCTCAACGTGTGCTCTATTTTTATTGCTTTCTTTGCCAACTCTACAACTCGTAGCCATATTAGTAGTTCCACCTATATTAAGAACATGGCAAAACAGGGTGAAAGCAAATGTACTAGAAATTCAGTCAAAAATGACTGAAAATCTAGCAACATGTCACTATGATCAAGAATGATCAAGTGAATGAAATAGAAGGGGAAAAGGAGAAGAAAGAGGGAAGAACGGGGAGAAAGAGGATCAAAATGAGCTAAAAAGGAGTCCATAAAGTGCGTTTGAAACGCACTTATCACAATACCACCACAAAATTTTCAATCATAAAAGAATTTTAATTCTAGCAACAAAATGAATCAATCAATCACCCATTGTAATTTTCAGCAGTTATTCATAAACTATCCATCTTAATTAAAAATTAAAAAACCCAAAACCTACATAACAAACTCACATAAAGTGTGAAATTTATATCTGATGTTAAAAAAAAAAGACCTCAAAAGCTACAGTGGAAAACACTTCATTCAACTCTTGGGGGAACACTGACGGATCTAGATAAGTTTAGGTTTCTAATCAATTGAATAACAGAAAATTAAAAAAATAGTTTTAGGACAAGCGGCTTGATATGAAAATGGAGTAGTTATTACTCACTTCCAAACAAGTACTCCCTCCGTTTTTTTTTTAGTTGCTACATTGTGTTATGTACAATAATTTAGGCAATGTCCATTTCAAACATTTTAGAGGGTACTTTTTGACTCATCAAATGTAAAATAATGGGGAAAAGTGAAAAACTAGTACTTTTTGGTGGAAAAAGAGAAAAACAATTATAATAGTGTTACTTTATGGTGGGCCAAGTACTCAAAATAAGGAAAGTTTAAACAATGTAGCAATTAAACAGAAACGACAATGTAAGGAAAATGTAGCAAATTAAAAAACGGAGGGAGTAATAACTAATTTTTGTGCAATACTTGTATATCTTAATTATAAATAGAGATGTTAGATCGCTTTGAGGGTACAAGTTCTGGATAACCCAAGCAGATTCAGGTCATGTCAGTTTACATCATAAAATATCGTTTTACAAAAAAGGTTCAGCTTGCCATATCGGGATTAAGTAAAAAAAAATTAGATACAAATTGAATTTTTTTACATTTTTCAAAGGAATAGTTCAGTTCATACTCAGGTTATTAAGGGCAGATCGCAATCCGACTCAGGCTAAAAGTGATCAAGTAATAAAAAATATGACTGACGTGTTATTTACTTTTTGTTAACTTTGTTTCTCTTTGCCTTCTCTCTAATCCCTCCACTTTCTTAAATATTCTCATAAAATAAATTATTGCTTAGCATTCAACATCACGTTTTGAAGAAAACCCCTATGCCCTATTTATGTATTGATTTTCTCTAACACTTCAAGCTAAATAAAATATTATTGTATTAAATTATAGTATTAACATAGTGGTGGGTTTCGATATTATGATTTCATTTGAAATTCCTGAATTTGGTTAGTTCATGTATTTAGATGATTAAGAATCTGAAATATGAAATTGGCCCAAATTCTAGGTCAACTTAAAAGTGTACATTACATCGGGGATTTTAAATTACAAATCAAATCATGTTATGTGAAATTCTCAAGCTTAAAGCCAATTGGCTTGCAAAATTCTGTTACCTCTTTATTCTCTCTTCAATTCTCTCGCCCATTCGTCTCCTTTGATACACCATTCTATCTCTCTCACCTCTCCATTCTCTCTCTTTGATTTTCACCTCAATTCTACTAGCCCAAACCTAAATTAATCCCCCCAAGATCAATGGCATCACAAGATTCACAACCAACCCAACCTGCAAACCCAAGGTTAGGTACAAAAGGTTTTACATCATTAACTAAGCATTTTGTTTCAGATAAGTTAAAAGATCTAAAGCTGAACTACTGACAAGCTATTTATGGAATTGAAGAGGTTTCAGCGAATTTAAGCCCCCTGAAATTCCTAGCATGCTCTCATATCACCTTACTGTACAAGACCAACCGCCACACCCAATTTCAGGAATGAATCATCTAAACTTCCAACGGAGGAGTCAACATCACTTAGATTGAATTTCATCTTTGCCTTGCCAATGTAAATATTTTCATCCTCAACTTTACACATCTCCTTCTCTTGAGCTAAGCTTACAAACTTCTGCTTCGAAAATTATCATACGTTTAAATATTTCTTCTTTGTATTTTCATATCATTTTTAATTTTTGTGACTTTTGTGTTTTACCTTATTTTCAGTGGTTAAAAAAAAGTTTAGTTTACCAAAAGTAAGAGGTTTGACATACTCATAACATAAAGATTAAATTTAGATAAGTTCATATATATAATGTAATACATTTTTTTGTACGCTATGCGTGCATGTCATATAATATTTTTTCTCAATTAGTTATTCATCAGTGTTATAAAAAATTTGATTCGAACAGACATTTATAATTATTTATAATTTTTTAATATGTTTTTCTTAAATTAATGTTTCTTTGGTTTTTGTAGTTATTTTCTCATCATTATTCAAATATGGTATTGAGAGAAAAAAAATATAAAGTAAAAGAAGCTTGTGGTTAAATAAAGTGGAAGAATTTCTGCATCAAGTTCAATAATTGGATATTAATAAAGTGAAAGAGTTTGATATATAATAGAAATTACCGAATAATAATCAACATTTAGGTTTTAAAATATTATCAATTAATTATTAATATGATTTTCAAGTTTTTATTTTTTCTTCTGCTTGTGTCAATCAAGTTATATTGTCAATTTAATTTTTTATCAAAGTTTTCCACACATATGTAAGAAGAGAAAATCATTCTCCTAAATTAATATTTAATTGAAATTTCAAATTCAATTCCATTGGTAACTTGTCCAATATATACGACAAGTAGGAAGAAAAAACGATTAATCAATATATATGGCAATTTAAATTCATTAAGGGTATATCAGACATTTTGTAAGGGGGACGCCATCTTCCTCCCCCTTCACTTATATAATAGAGATAATAATGCCTAACAAGGTTCTATAGGTTCCATTTAGCAAAAATAAGGTTTGGCACACTCATAGGATAAGGTCTAAGTTCAGATAAGTTCTTATATATGAAGTCTAATCATGACTAATAAGTTCAATTAGTTTAAACTAGTATATTTTGCACGCGATGCGTGCATGATTATGCAGTGTAAGTGATTTTGTGGAAGTTTTAAATTTTTTTTGTTTTTACTGGTGCAGATGTAACTGCTTTGCAGTTGTAGGGATCCTTTTTTTCCCTTTTCTTAAAAAAAATGAGAGAATGTAATTAGTCATTTTGTTTGGTTATTAGGGGTATTTTAGGTAAAGAGAGTTGACACCAAAAGATCAGGAGTTCCCATATATAATAGAGATATGCAAAAATAAGTTGCCATGAACGACACTTTCTTTTGAACGTTGTCAAACATATATAAACTACTATAGTAAATAAATTCATCGATAATAGCAATATAGAGTGAGGATAGTTATTTGTAAAAATTGTTTTAATTAGACAGAGTTACAAATCATTTGCTAGTTTAATTTGATAAAATCCAAACTCTACTAAATTTGCGTTTGAATTTTACTGAATTACCTAAAAATTTGATAACTCTCACTAAAATAATTTCTTATTTATTTTTAATGGCATTCATTAATACTTCAGGTTAGGAAACCTCCTAAATTTATCACAAAAAAAAAACGTCAACA
This sequence comes from Beta corolliflora, assembly GCA_947648045.1. Lineage (NCBI taxonomy): Eukaryota > Viridiplantae > Streptophyta > Magnoliopsida > Caryophyllales > Amaranthaceae > Beta > Beta corolliflora. Next base: position 305,242 of record CANSZD010001455.1, read on the forward strand.
TAATCTTGTCAAAACTTGGTTCTTAGACCATAAACGAATGACCTAACATCCACACATAATATAGATAACAAACACTGCAACTTTATACTCATACATTCATTAAAAAAACTAGAAGAGGTAAAATGTGATGTAAATACAATTTATTCCAAATAAAAGATCTGTTAAAAGTTAACCAATCATCGTAGTCCTAGAAAGTCTTAATGAGGATGAGTGACAGACGCTAGAGAATACAATTACTATAGAGTATAGAGAACATGCCACAAGCTAGAACTTGGGCATAAACCATAAGGGAGGGCAAAATGTTGAACGCGTATCATTTCCTTCGTAAACATTTTCGATCTCCTCGTTCACCAAATTATAGATTCCCATATCATGCCCTCCATAACGTTTGGCTACGCCCCAAAATTGGCACTCGTCATCGGTAAAATAAATACAATTGCGTTTACAATTTTGAGTAAGTGATGCACGAACCGACATAGCACAATTGTTACCCACAAATAATGAGATATCACCTATGTCTTTAATTTCCTCCCACCTTGTGGCGTTGAAATCAAACTTGTGCACTTCGAAATAACATGTTTCATAAAAAAGATCACCCTCAATAACAGCCTTATATCGAAGAACCAAAAATAGATCACCATATGACTCCAATAAGTAAATTTTGCCATAAAACTGGCTTCGAGAAAAATCTTTTGTAGGTAAAGCATTATATATGGTCACAGTCACAGGTTGAGAATTCTGAAACGCGCTCATTTCGCAAATTCCAAGCACTCCCTGATCATACAAGATAAGAATTTGTGAACGACAATAAGAGACATCCTCTGCACGTCGAAAACGTTCCCTTAGTGTTACATCTAGAAATGGTATCCAGGTTTGGTCACTAGGCCTTGCATAAGCTATGAAACCCCTCCAACATCCATATAAAACGATAACAATGAAATCACCATTTTGATCAGCAAAAACAAACACCTTATCCACCCACATTTGTCTTAACCAAAGAGGTTCAAATTCTTCATCCTCTGGTGGGTGAGGCAGGGTTAATAAAGATGGTAGGGGGAATCGAGCTCTAGTTAATGGATTAAATAGATGCATCTCGAAGCTCAAGTGAAGCGTGACAATCCAACCACAGGAGGAACCCCAACATCTTGCCCCAAAAGTTTGAGGAAGTTTACTTTGGTAATATTTTTCCTTAGTAGGACAAAAGAATTTCCTCGAATAATCAGGGTTATCATTTGTATTCTCGGATAACATCAACCATGGCATTCTTGGAGTCCAGTTCGTTTTAACTGTAGAGTAAACATAATGCCATGAATGACATACAACCGAAAAAGATATAATGTCTTCAGCAGAATCTAACTTGCACGCTATTATACTAAGGAGTTCATCAGGTAACATGGACCAATCACTCATTTTTTATATATTTTTCTGTTTCTGTTACACCTCAAAACCTGCATAAATAAAGCACAAAGGTTTCATAATCATAAAATCAAATAAGAAGAACAAACAATCAAATAAAGCATATATATATACTGATGACGAGAAAATACAGGCTAAGGAGAGAGAGCAAATCAAAAACAAAAACAGAATTAAGTTGTATAATCTGAAAATAACGAAATTTAGGATGTTGGAGAAAATTCGAATCTTCACTGCAAAAAACATGAACTCATCCGTTTTGCAAAGTCTTCATAAACAAGATTGTGAATTTTGAAAGCTAGATTTATAAATTCTTAATTTTTCCTAATTAGAGTATATTTGGAATCTGATGTGAGAATTTCAATTACCAAATCTGAATTCACGCAGTAAATTTGGGTTAATCAAAATCATTCAAATTTGCAATCTTCAAAGGTGAAAATCCCCTAACATACATGATAACCAGAATAATTGGAGTAGCATAAGTCTAAAATTGGGTTAATTAGAATTAATCACAACAGAGAAGCAAAAAATAAAGATAAGTAAGAACACTAACCTTAATCACAAAGATCTGTTCACGTTCGTACGAAGAGTTTCTCTCTCTTCCGCACCGATCTATCTAAGCGTTGGTGTTCAGGTACTTGTTGTTGCTGTCTCCGTAACTTTTTTTTTGTTTGAAGGGTGATTATGTAGACGTACCGTACTTGTATACACGAACTAGGATGGTGTCTCCTAAACCTACTCGGATTACCAATTTATATCCTAAGTCTATTCTCTTCGGCATAAAACAACCGAACTAATTGAATCGAAGCGGGCGACAGAATCGAATTGAACCGAATTAAATTATAACTAATAGTAATGATAATATATAAATTCGGAGCGACTATGATTGAACTAAATTAACCAGGCCGAATTGAACCGATTCAGAACCGAATCGAATTGAACTGAACTAAACTGAAAATAATGAGGAGAACATACCCTTAATTAAAATGTTCAAGCACTATGTAGGATAATTAACAAGTATTTTTGCATGGGTGATGCCTCAGGTCAATTGCAATAAATAAATATGTTATTATTCATAATTTTTATAATTTATTTGTTACTTTCGTTTTTTTATCCAGTGAGAAATTGAAAAAATGACGTCATGACGTGTTAAAATAATTGGAGTAAGTGTGCATATAGTCTCTTAGTAGTATAGTCATATATCCAGTGAGAATACGAGTGTTAGAGATCTAAATACCTGTTTAAGTCTTTTTAGTTAAATATAATTATTATAAGACTTTAGCATATTTTATTTGAAACATTAAACAATAAAGTTATAGTCATATATTGATGGTTAAGCTTACTTTTCATTTGAAAGGTCACGTGTTTTATACGTTGCCGTTGTATAATATTTATAATTTTCAATTGAGGAGTTCACATAGACATAAATAAAGCATTTGCATTAGAAGCTCAAAGAGAGTGTCACTTGGCGTATAGGCTTTCTTATAAACGCCTTTTAATATATTTGTAAATATATTTAATTATCTAAAGAGCTAGGTACTTAGCTTGTATAGACTTTTGATTGGAAGGGATTTAACTCTTTAAGAATAGAAAAGATTTATGTTAACTTTTTTCTAGTATCCTTTTACTTCCATGGTAAAATCTAGTACCCGAATGGTGGGTACCCAAATTATCATGGGTCCCCACCAAAGAAAATTTTAGTTTTGAGAAATTATTTGGTATAGTAGTTTGAGAAATTGCTTGTGTTTTGAATTTTTAGGTTTAATTTCTTGAATTCGCTATTTTAAGCTCAATTGATATTCAATTCTGGTCTAGTAGTTTGAGAAATTGCTTGTGTTTTGAATTTTTAGGCTTAATTTATGTAACTAGGTTACAATTCTGTATTTGTTTTTAGGCAAATGAAGAAAAAAAGGGTTTGGAAATTTGCTAGAAAGAAGACTATTATGATGTTGAAGATTTAATGTTAGTGGCAGTATTTTTCTTTCTTCATTTTCTTGCTTTTTTTTTTGTTTATTACGATTTTCATAATGTTATGGTGTAGTATAATCTGCATTATATTAGTTTCCCAAGTACTGTTATTAGTTGTTGTTTCAAAGCTATATGTTACCCTCTCTATGTAACATATCTTTGGCGAATTTCATACAAACCTATTAGCTGAATTGGTAGAGCGTTGAGTAATAGCCCTGCTTATTATGGCTGCATTACACATATGATATCTTTGTCTACTAATTCAAATTTTTATACTCTCAAAGCTCTGCTTTTTTTTTTTACTCTGTTCTTTTTTTTTTTTTTTTTTTTGCAGTTGCATTACCAAAGATAGAAGGAGCAATTCAGTGAGTCATGTATGCTTCTAAGCTGGATCTAATGATGTCGATGCATGTCTTTTCTTTCTGTCCAGCATCAAACTTGTGAGAAAATGTTTGTTGCAGGTCATGTTTATTTGTTCAAGTTTAGGCATCTGGATCGTTTTGAGAACTTTATGGCCATGATATAGTCAATTAATAATGATGCACTTGGTTTTGACAACGGTTAATACAAAGAAAGGGATAAAGAGTTAGCTTTGCAGGAATTCTCAAAACCGACCCAAGTAAGGCTTACGATAGAATAAGGTGGGATATTGTTGAAGCCATTCTCAGGAAAATGAAGTTCCCAGAATTCTCGATACAATAGATAATGCAATGCATAACCACAGTTTCATATTCAGTTCTGGTTAATGGCAAACCCTCCAATTTTTTTAAGCCTTCTGCAGGTCCAAGACAAGGTGACCCTCTCTCTTCTTACATCTTTATTCTCTGTATGGAAGTGCTCTTCAGAAATTTCACAAGATTACAATACCAAAAAGAGCTTGAAGGTCTTAAAATTGCTAGAAGTGCACCAAAAATTACCCATCTTTTCTTCGCGGACGATGCTTTACTCTTCTTTAAAGCCCTTCCAAAGAACTGTTGGGTGATAAAAAAAAGTTTTAGATGAGTTTTGCTCAAAGTCTGGAGAAATGGTCAACTTTGACAAGCCACATGTCCTATTCAGCACCAACACCGTACCCCAATCAAATTCACTAAGCTCATGAGAAAACCGTTGGGGGTGGTTAACAAACCCAAGATTGGAACTTACGTTGGGTGTCCTATGGAAGTGGACGGCAGAAACACCGATTATATTCTTTCAACATCATAATCTCTAAAACCATTGAAAGAATTCTCTCATGGAAATTTGTCAACCTCTCTCAAGCTGGTAAACTCATTCTCATCAACACCATCCTCACCTCCCTAGCTTCACACATTATTTCCATCTACCTTTTCCCAAAAAAGATAACGAACAAGATTACCTCCACACTTCTTAAATTCTGGTGGTCATCCTCAGACAAAACTCCCATCTATTGGCGAAAAAGATAAGTTCTTGAAAAACATAAGAATCAAGGAGGCTTAAGCCTAAGAAACATTATCCATGTGAACAAAGCCCTCCTTTTTAACCAAGCTTGGAGAATCCACAAAAGCAAAGATTCACTGATTCACAAAGTCTACGTAGCCAAATACAAGAAAGATCCACTACAATTTGCATCGGATGCTTCTCCACCCAAAAAGTGCTCTTGTGCTTTTGGTAGCCTCTTCAAAGCTTGCAACACTTTAAAAAAAGGTCCGCAAAAACAAATGGGCAATGGGAATAAAATCGATCTGGTCAAAGATATTTGGATTTCAGGAAAGAATATAAAGCCCACTACCAATGCATATCATCCTACAAGAGAAAACATCAAAGTGGTTGCTGACTTAATTGGGCCAAACAGAAATGGAAAGCTAACACCATCTGAAAAATTTACTCAAAAGAGGATGCAAGGGAAATCCTGGCTTCACATATACCAAGAGAAGATTTGGAGGATGATACAGAATGGATTCATACAATAGCAGGAGATTATACAGCCAAATCAGGATATTGTTCCTTAACCACAAGATGGAAGGTCTTAAAGAAAATGAAAACTTCTGAAAATTCATCTGGAATTCAGATATTTTCCCGAAGTGGAAACACTTCATATGAAAAATTCTCCTTAGAGCTCTTCCAACAGCGGATAACCTCATCAAGAATGTTGACCCATACTATATGCTATGTAGGAAAAGCAAAGAGAGCGTATCTCATCTTTTTAGAGACTGTGAAGTCTCAAAAAGAATCTGGTGTACAACAATGGGAATCAGAACGAATCAAACAAGTCACATTCCCATACAGGATTGGATAAGAAACTTCCTTGATCTTTTCAGAAAAAAGAAAAATGAAGGACAAAGCTTCAAAAGAGACTTCATTGCTACTTTATGGGGAATATGGCTACATAGGAATGAGATCATCGTTGGAAGAGCAAAGCTAGACCCTGAACGAATCATTGCCATCATTCAAGAGAATAGTCGAAGATACAACAGCACTACAAGAAAATGGAGAGGAAAAGAGCAAAATGATCAATTGCCCAACCAAGTAACAATGGCGAAAACAACAAGTTGGACAATAGGAAACAAAGGTCCTAATCCTCGTCAAACCTTGATAGTTGATGGCTCGTGGAAAAAAGACAAATATGGAAAACAATTGCAAGCAGCTATAGCATGGAAAAACGAGAATTCAGACTCAAATGAAGAGAAGTCAACAAGAATATTTGCCAAATCATCCGAACAAGCAGAAGCATACGCAATACTTCAGGCCTTGACATATATGGAATGGAGGTGCTTAGAACTAATCATCAAAACAGATAACTTGAAAGTAATTCAAGCACTTCGAAGCAAAAAAAGGAGTAATAAGAATATAGACTCAATAGTTAAAGAAATTAAGTTAGTAGCAAATAGCTTTCAATATTTTGCCTGTATTAAAGTAAAAAGAGATGAAGTTAGGTTGGCACATAATCTGGCTCAAAAGGCTAGAAAAAGCTAACTCTGTATCCCTTTCTTTGTATTACCCGTTGTAAAAAAAAAGCTATATACCCAAGTACATCATTATTAATTGACTATATCATGGTCATAAAGTTCTCAAAACAATCCAGATGCCTAAACTTGAACAAATAAACACGACATGCAACAAACATTTTCTCACAAGTTTGATGATGGATAGAAAGAAAAGGCATGCATCGGCATCATTAGATCCAGCTTAGAAGCATACATGACTCACTGAATTGCTCCTTCTATCTTTTGTAATGCAACTGCAAAAAAAAAAAAGAACAACACAAACAAGTTTAAGAGTAATAAAAAAAAGCAGAGCTTTGAGAGTATAAAAACTTGAATTAGTAGACAAAGATATCATATGTGCGATGCAGCAATAATAAGCAGAGCTATTACTCAATGCTCTACCAATTGAGCTAATAGGTTTGTATGAAATTAAATTCGCCAAAGATATGTTACATAGAGAGGGTAGCATATAGCTTTGAAACAACAACTAATAACAGTACTTGGGAACTAATATAATGCAGATTATACTACACCATAACATTATGGAAATCGTAATAAACAAAAAAAAAACGCAAGAAAATGAAGAAAGAAAAACACTGCCACTAACATTAAATCTTCAACATCATAATAGTCTTCTTTCCAGTAAATTTCCGAACCTTTTTCTCTTCATTTGCCTAAAAACAAATACAGAAATGTAACCTAATTACATAAATTAAGCAAAAAAAATTCAAAACACAAGCAATTTTTCAAACTACTAGACCAGAATTGAGTATCAATTGAGCTTAAAATAGCGAATTCAAGAAATTAAACCTAAAAATTCAAAACACAAGCAATTTCTCAAACTACTATACCAGATAATTTCTCAAAACTAAAATTTTCTTTGGTGGGGACCCATGATAATTTGGGTACCCACCATTCGGGTACTAGATTTTACCATGGAAGTAAAAGGATACTAGAAAAAAGTTAACATAAATCTCTTCTATTCTTAAAGAGTATAAATCCCTTCCAAACAAAAGTCTATACAAGCTAAGTACCTAGCTCATTAGATAATTACATATATTTACAAATATATTAAAAGACGTTTATAAGGAAGCCTATACGCCAAGTGACACTCTCTTCGAGCTTCTAATGCAAATGCTTTATTTATGTCTATGTGAACTCCTCAATTGAAAATTATAAATATTATACAACGGCAACGTATAAAACACGTGACCTTTTAAATGAAAAGTGAAAGCTTAACCATCAATATATGACTATAACTTTATTGTTTAATGTTTCAAATAAAATATGCTAAAGTCTTATAATAATTTATTTAAATAAAAAGACTTAAACAAGTATTTAGATCTCTAACACTCGTATTATGGTACTACTAAGAGACTATATACTCACTTACTCCAATTCTTTTAAGCTATTATTTCATACTCAAACCTTTAAGGGTTTTTATCTTAACACGTCATGACATCATTTTTTGAATTTCTCACTGGACAAAAAAAAACGAAAAGTAACAAATAAATTATAAAAATTATGAATAATAACATATTTATTTATTGCAATTGACCCGAGGCATCACCCATGCAAAAATACTAGTTAATTATCCTACATAGTGCTAGAACTTTTTAATTAAGTTATAAATTCAGAGATATGCCCGTAAAAAAAAAATAAAAAAAATTCATAGATATGATCATTTATCAAAATTTAATAACTAACGTGATAATAACAAAATCAAAATTAAAGTAATAGTTTTTATCTTTAGTCAAAATCTAAATTTCAATTTTGTAATCTCTACAAGTATTTATTAATATATACATTAACATAGATATTCTATTTATAAGTTTACTATAATGAAAATATTGGCTCAAAATCTAGTACCAAATACTTAGGTGAATTCATTATCTAACAACAACAACAACAACTAAGCCTTATTCCCAAAGTGATTTGGGGTCGGCTAACATGAATCGTCAACTGAAACCGTTACCAGAGGAGATGGTAACGACAAGAGTGATAAAAAGGTTTTTTTTTTTTTTTTTTGAAAACAAGGTTTACACCAACAAGTTTTAAAAGAGGTTTTCAACAAAATGTTTTAATACCAACACAATTGAGAAAAACAAATAAATGTAGTATTCACACCCCTTCCTCCACATGGATACTGCCCCTCCACCCACTTCTATCCAACGTCATGCTCTCCTCAATCCCAAGTAACCTCATATCACTTTCAATTACCTTCATCCAAGTCATCTTAGGTCTTCCCCTACCCCTTACAATTTGATTACTCCTCCACTCTTCAATTCTTCTCACCGGTGCATCACCTGATCTCCTTTTCACATGACCAAACCATCTTAACCGATTCTCCCTCATCTTTTCTTCAATGGATGCAACTCCAACTTTTTCCCGGACCACTTTATTTCTTAATCGGTCCTTCCTTGTGTGGCCACACATCCACCGCAACATACGCATCTCCGCCACGTTCATCTTATGAACGTGGCATTGTTTCACCGCCCAACATTCGGTGCCATATAACAAAGCAGGCCTAATTGCCGTACGGTAGAACTTTCCCTTCAAGCTTTGGGGAATGCCGGAATCACAAAGGAATCCGGTGGCGCTTTTCCACTTTAACCAACCCGCGTTAATTCTATGAGCCACGTCTCCATCCAGTTCTCCATCCTTTTGTAGAATGGACCCTACGTAACGGAAGACGTTCGATCCTTGAACCACTTTGCTATCCAAAGTGACCGCCCTCGCCTCGCTGCTTGTAACCCCACTGAACTTGCACTCCATATACTCCGTCTTACTTCTGCTCAATCTAAAACCACGGGCTTCTAATGTATGCCTCCACAATTCCAACTTACTCTCAATACCTTCCTTAGTCTCATCAATCAACACAATATCATCCGCAAACATCATACACCATGGTATATCATCTTGAACTGACCTCGTTAGTTCGTCCATGACTAGAGCAAAGAGAAAGGGACTAAGTGCAGACCCTTGATGCACTCCGATCGTAATAGGAAACTCTTCTGTCCTCCCCACCGTAGTCCGCACACTCGTAGTTGCCCCCTCATACATATCCTTGATGATATCTATATATTTTTGTGGAACACCTTTCCTTGCCAACGCCCACCAAAGTATTTCTCTTGGTACTCTATCATATGCCTTCTCCAAATCAATGAAAACCATATGTAGATCCTTCTTCCTATCACGGTAATGTTCCATTGTTTGTCTTATGAGGTGGATGGCCTCTATAGTCGATCTTCCAGGCATAAATCCAAATTGGTTCTCCGATATCTTCACATGTTTCCTAAGTCTTTGCTCAATCACCCGTTCCCAGAGTTTCATCGTATGACTCATTAGTTTGATTCCTCGGTAGTTGGTACAATCTTGTACATCGCCTTTGTTCTTATACAAAGGAATCAAAGTACTCTTCCTCCACTCTAATGGCATTTTGTTGTATCTCCAAATCATGTTGAAGAATGTTGTCAGTCATTCGATTCCTCTCCCCCCTAAACACCTCCAAACTTCGATAGGTATGCCATCTGGCCCCGTAGCTTTCTTCAATCCCATCTTTTTTAATGCTGCAACGACTTCTCCCTTTTGAATCCTCCTCATAAACTCTCGATTTAACATACTTGGCGGGATGTGTACATCCCCGATGTCTTGTGCTTTATCACCGTTGAACAAAGTATCAAAGTACGACCTCCATCTATCCTTTATCTCCTCATCCTCCACAAGCACTCTTTGGTCCACACCCTTGACGCATTTTACCTTTCTTATGTCTCTTGTCTTCCTGTCCCTCATACGCGCAATTCTATAAATGTCTTTTTCACCTTCTTTCGTATCCAATCTTGCATAAAGCTCTTTGTTTAACTGTGCTTTAGCTTCCCGTACTGCCTTCTTGGCTTCTTTTCTAGCCTCTTTGTACTTCTCATAGTTCACATCGCTGCTATCTTTTCCCAAAAGTTTATAACTTTCTCGTTTGTTTTTTATCGCTTGTCTCACCTCCTCGTTCCACCAAGATGTGTCCTTACTTGATGGTACAGTTCCTTTAGATTCTCCAAGGACCTCTTTCGCCACTTCCTTTATACTAAGTTCTATCTTTGTCCATGTCGAATCTACATCCATTTCCGTGTTACAAGGCCAAATATCTTTACTAGCCATCTTAGCTAAGAAGTTCTCTTTGTGCTCCCCTTGGAGCTTCCACCACTTGATTCGCGGCTCCACATTGGGTTTTCGCTTTCTTAAAGACTCCCTATAGTCTATGTTGGGTGGTTGCGCTCTCACCCGGTATCACCTTGCAGTTTGTATAACTCTTCCGCCAATCATTCCTTACTAAAAAGAGGTCAATCTGACTCGCGTTACTTCCACTCCTATACGTCACAAGGTGAGATTCTCTTTTCTCAAACCAAGTGTTCATAATACTAAGACCATAGGCTAATGCGAAATCCAAGATACCACTTCCAGCTTCATTTCTCTCCCCATACCCAAAACCTCCATGAATGCTCTCAAAGCCAACTCGACTAGTGCCCACATGTCCGTTCAGATCCCCACCAATGATCAATTTTTCGTTAATAGGCACTCGTTGCACAACCTCCTCCAAATCCTCCCAAAATTGTTGTTTAATAAATGCTTCCAATCCTACTTGCGGCGCATATGCGCTTATGATAGTCACCGCCTCACTCCCTAATACTAGCCTGATACTCATAATGCGGTCACTCTTCCTCGAAACTTCCACCACATCATCAATATATTCCTTATCAATAATGATGCCTACTCCATTCCTACTCTTATCCTTTCCGGAGTACCAAAGCTTATAACCCCATGGGGCTAGTTCTCTTGCTTTTCCACCAACCCACTTAGTCTCTTGAAGGCACATTATGTGAATCTTTCGCCTCCTCATAACCTCCACCACCTCCGCCGATCTTCCCGTCAAAGAGCCAATGTTCCATGTTCCAAAGCGCATCCTACTACCCCTACCACTACCCCGGACTAGCTTCTTTACTCGCACCCGTCCTTGATGCGGGAACCCTTGCATATTTGACACCACCCCCGGGCACCGGGATGGCGTGCCGCTTCCGGACGACGACCTAGCAACCCTTGCATACTTATCACTACACCCGGGTGAATTCATTATCTAACGGTAAAAAAAAAAAGAAAAAAAAAGTCCAAGTAGGTTTTTTTTTATTCGGTAAGAAGAAATTTTTCTTAAATCGAAAGTAAATGCTCAGGGTAGAAATTGAACTATAGACTTTGCTAATAAAAATGGGAAAATTCACTATTTGAGCCAACCTCAATTCTTAAAAGGTTGATAGAATTCCATCATAAAACTAATTGGTAATCCGAGTAGGTTTAGTAGCCACCATCCTATGTCGTGTATATAAGTACGTCTACATCCCCTTCAAGTACCTGAACACCAACGCTTAGATCGGTGCGGAAGAGAGAGAAACTCTTCGTACGAACGTGAACAGATCTTTGTGATTAAGGTTAGTGTTCTTACTTATCTTTATTTTTTGCTTCTCTGTTGTGATTAATTCTAATTAACCCAATTTTAGACTTATGCTACTCCAATTATTCTGGTTATCATGTATGTTTGGGGATTTTCACCTTTGAAGATTGCAAATTTGAATGATTTTGATTAACCCAAATTTACTGCGTGAATTCAGATTTGGTAATTGAAATTCTCACATCCAATTCCAAATATACTCTAATTAGGAAAAATTAAGAATTTATAAATCTAACTTTCAAAATTCACAATCTTGTTTATGAAGACATTGCAAAACGGATGAGTTCATGTTTTTTAGAGTGAAGATTCGAATTTTCTCCAACATCCTAAATTTCGATATTTTCAGATTATACAACTTAATTCTGTTTTTGTTTTTGTTTTTGTTTTTGTTTTGCTCACGGTTAGAATACTAGTGTATCTAGTATTCTAGATGATTATGGAAACTCTTGTATTTATGTTATATAGTCGCTTTATTTGATTGTTTGTTCTTCTTATTTGATTTTATGATTATGATTTTCTCCAAAAAAAAAAAAAATTCAAATTTTACACTTGATTGTGTTAGGATACTAGTGTACCTAGTATTCTAGGTGATTACGGAAACTATGTATTATAGTTGGTTTAGGAGTTTTAATCATAGTTGGTTTAGGTTAGTTTCCAAAATTCTTGTATATATACTTTGCCTCTGATTATGTAATACAACAAGTTAATTTCTCCTAATAATATTTTCTCTCTAAATTTTAACAGATTGTCTTGAAGGCGAAACCTTTGTGCTTTATTTATGCAGGTTTTGAGGTGCAACAGAAACAGAAAAATATATAAAAAATGAGTGATTGGTCCACGTTACCTGATGAACTTCTTGGTATAATAGCGTTCAAGTTAGATTCTGCTGAAGACATTATATCTTTTTCGGTTGTATGTCATTCATGGCATTACGTTTACTCCACAGTTAAAACGAACTGGACTCCAAGAATGCCATGGTTGATGTTATCCGAGAATACAAATGATAACCCTGATTATTCAAGGAAATTCTTTTGTCCTACTAAGGAAAAATATTACCAAAGTAAACTTCCTCAAACTTTTGGGGCAAGATGTTGGGGTTCCTCCTGTGGTTGGATTGTCACGCTTCACTTGAGCTTCGAGATGCATCTATTTAATCCATTAGTAGAGCTCGATTTCCCCTACCATCTTTATTAACCCTGCCTCACCCACCAGAGGATGAAGAATTTGAACCTCTTTGGTTAAGACAAATGTGGGTGGATAAGGTGTTCGTTTTTGATGATCAAAATGGTGATTTCATTGTCATCGTTTTATATGGATGTTGGAGGGGTTTCATAGCTTATGCAAGGCCTAGTGACCAAACATGGATACCATTTCTAGATGTAACACTAAGGGAACATTTTCGACATGCAGAGGATGTCACGTGTTGCCGTTCACAAATTCTTATCTTGTATGATCAGGGAGTGCTTGGAATTTGCGAAATGAGCGCGTTTCAGAATTCTCAACCTGTGACTGTGACCATATACAATGCTTTACCTACAAAAGATTTTTCTCTAAGCCAGTTTTATGGCAAAATTTACTTACTGGAGTCATATGGTGATCTATTTTTGGTTCTTCGATATAAAGCTGTTATTGAGGGTGATCTTTATTATGAAACATGTTATTTCGAAGTGCATAAGTTTGATTTCAACGCCACAAGGTGGGAGGAAATTAAAGACATAGGTGATATCTCATTATTTGTGGGTAACAATTGTGTTATGTCGGTTCGTAGGGGTGTTCATGGGTGGTTAACCGTCCCGAAATAAAATTTCGGGACGGTAACCGGAAGTATTGGTTCGCCATATTTGCGAACTGTAACTGTAACCGTTCAAACCGGTAACCGCATAAGCGGTTAACCGGTTTTTCGGTACGGTTTTCCGGTTAACCGTTAACCGTTACTCAATTTTATCAAATTATTTTACTACTTTTATATATTAGATTTCAAATTTTTCTCAACATAAATAATATACCATTAATACCAAAATTCTCATAAAAGATAATTATCTCTAAATACATTCCACACCATACAATATTACAATACAACGAATATATATCTCAAAGTTCTAAGAAAAACAAGCAGCACAGTGAGCACAGAAAAAACATACTTTCCACACCATAGTCTGTACTCTCTTGTATTAATTCAGGTCCAGTATCACTCCAACAAAGAGGACAGAGGTACTGACTATAGACTATTGACTTGCGTTTTCTACTTTTCTCACACAAAAATCATTAATTAATTAATATAATTATTATAAAAAATTAAATAATAATAAAAAAATAAATTTATTCGGTTTTTCGGTTAACCGTTTTATAAAAAATCATAACCGTAACCGTACCGTTTAACCGTGAATTTTACCGGTTCGGTAACCGTACCGTTTAATCCCAAATTTCCCAGTTCGATAACCGCCCATTTTGACCGGTTTTCCGGTTTTTCGGTACGGTGTTTCGGTTTCGGTTTTTGTGAACACCCCTGTCGGTTCGTGCGTCACTTACTAAAAAATGTAAACGTAATTGTATTTATTTTACCGATGACGAGTGGGAATTTTGGGGCTTAGCCAAACGTTATGGAGGGCATGATATGGGAATCTATAATTTGGTGAACGAGGAGATCGAAAATGTTTACGAAGGAAATGATACGCGTTCAATATTTTGCCCTCCCTTGTGGTTTATGCCCAAGTTCTAGCTTGTGGCATGTTCTTCGTACTCTATAGTAATTGTATTGTCTAGCGTCTGTCACTCATCATCATTAAGACTTTCTAGGACTACGATGATTGGTTAACTTTTAACAGACCTTTTATTTGGAATAAATTGTATTTACATTACATTTTATCTTTGAATGTATGATTATAAAGTTGAAGAATTTGTTGTCTATATTATGTGTGCATGTTAGGTTATTCATATAAGTTTAAACGATAGATGGTGGAAGAACCAAGTTTTGACAAGATTATGTTGACGTTTTCTTTTTTTTGTGATAAATATAGGAGGTTTTTTAACCTGAACTCCTGAAGTATTAATGAATGCCATCAAAAATAAAAAAGAAATTATTTTAGTGAGAATTATCAAATTTTTAGGTAATTCATTAAAATTCAAACTCTAATTCAATAGAGTTTGGATTTTATCAAAATAAACTAGCAAACAATTTGTAACTCTAACTAATTAAAACAATTTTTACAAATAAACATCCTCACTCTATATTGCTATTATCGATGAAAATTATTACTATAGCAGTTTATATATATATGTTTGACAACGTTCAAAAGAAAGTGTCGGTCATTGCAACTTATTTTTGCATATTTAAACTAATTGAACTTATTAGTCATGATTAGACTTTATATATAAGAACTTATCTGAACTGAGACCTTATCCTATGAGTGAGTCGAACCTTATATTTGCTAAATGGAACCTATGGAACCTTGATAGGCATTGTTATACTTATATATATGAACTTACCTGAATTTAATCTTTATGTTATGAGTATGTCAAACCCCTTACTTTTGGTGAGCTAAACTTTTTTTTTATAACCACTGAAAATAAGGTAAAACACAAAAGTCACAAAAAAAAAGATGATATGAAAATACAAAGAAGAAATATCTAGACGTATGATAGTTTTCGAAGCAGAAGTTTGTAAGCTTAGCTCAAGAGAAGGAGATGTGTAAAGTTGAGGATCGAGGAAGTATTCTCCCATATCGGGTATTGGGCAAATTGCCCCGTACCTCTAGCATGAAGGGATAGGCATGACTAGAGCTGTCAGTTTGGTTAATGAACTGGTAGTTGAACTGAAACAACTGAAATTTGAACTGAATTAAACTGAACTGTGAGTACCGGTAACTGAAATCAAATGAAAAATGTTGAACTGAAACTGAAATAAACTGTAAATGAAAAACCAAAACTGAACTGCAAATGAACTGAAGCAAACCGTAACTGAAAATAAATGTGAAAAACTGAAAAGTTGATCGATCAACTGAACTGAACTGGATATTTAACTGAATTAACTGAACTGATTCAAACTGAAAATCAACTGAACTGAAACCGATTTAAACCGAAACTGTTTTAAATTGTTTTTTAATTGTACCCGAACCGAATTCACATATTACTCAAATTCTTGATAGTACTCCAATTCACATATTACCCAAATTCTTGATAGTACTCCAAATCACATACAAATTTTATCATGATAATTTTTTATTAGTATTGAATTTGTGACATATAACTTAATTTCTTAATAATTTTCAACTATATCACATTCACTGATTTTACACTCCAAATCGAATTTACACTTTACCCAACTTTATGATATACTTTCACATGAAAATTTATTGATTCAGAATTTGTAATTGGAAGTATTCAAGTGCTTTATGAATAAGATATTCTATTGTTTTGGGAATCGAGTAAAGTATTTTGTAATTTGGTATTGATTTTAAAGTTGTTTGTTGTGGGCCCTAACCCATAGGTCCAGGATCGTGTAAAAAGGTTATGTTTCCGCTGCGAGTAAATATTTAAATCGAGGTTTATTAAGTGTTGATTGTAATTAGTGAATCTTAAGTGTGATTAGCTAGCAGCTCGAAAGTGCTGGCTGTTACATTATTATTGACTACTAGTGGCACATTCAATTAGTTCCATAAGTACTTGGAATCAGCTGAGTAGATGTTGTTAGTTTCGAGATGCATTTCACATAGAGACGATACTTAAATGTTATATTGTTATCTTAATTTAGGTTATCGATTCACATTGATATATAAAATAATCTAATAAACCGATACTAACTTGTTTCACTTCAATATTATGTTTATAATTCAAATGGAGAATTGTTATCTTCAATTATCTTATCAGCTTATATTGATATATTCATTTAGTCTAATATCAATGTCTTTCAGTTTGGCTTAGAAGTACGAGTCTAAAAAATGATTATAACTTATTAACAATTAACTTGAATGGACTATTCTTATCTTGATTTAGCTTATCGATTTACATTGATATATTGATTTAATAATCCAATATCAATTTGTTTCACTCCAATATTATGTTTTAAAATCAAAATGGATACAACTTAATTTTACTTTAAATGAAGCACATTTGTTTTTAATTACTTTACCGACTTATGTTGATACATTGATTTAATAATCCAATATCAATTTGTTTCACTCCAATATTATGTTTTAAAATCAAAATGGATACAACTTAATTTTACTTTAAATGAAACACATTTGTTTTGAATTACTTTACCGACTTACGTTATACATTCATCTAATCTAATATCAATTTCTTTCCGTTGGGCGAAGATGTATGAGTTTCAAATTGAATATATTGTTAACGATTAACTTAAATGGAGTATTATTATCTTGATTTAACTTATCGATTCACATAGGTACCTTGATCTAATCCAACACTAACTTATTTTACGTCGATTATATGTTTTCATTCTTCAAATGCATATAGCTTAATGACTAGTATAGTCATATTAATCCATTAATCTAATAAAATTATAGTAAGACATTGATCTAATTGGCTTTTAAAATAATGTCTAACTCGTTTTTCGAGGAAGTTTATAAGAATTTATACTTAAAGGAAACGTCCTTTTTAACCAAACATGATGTGATTTGCATACAACTAAAAGTTTGAATATCGACTTATATAAAATTGTCTTATTCCAAATTGTCGAATATATTTATCAGTAAAGTACACGTATATCGATGTCACCTTCATACACGTTTTTGGGAAGTACAACCTATTTTTTTCGAGGCAAGTGTTGGATAACACTTATTTGCCACGTTAATTTTAACCGAACCATAAAAACCCGACATGAAGCTCCAATTTTCCCGAACAAATACATGAATGTGACTAACTTATACCCGAACCGTTGCGATTATCGTCGAACTTATGTGATTTTTGTAAAAAACCGAAATAAACTAAAACGAAACTGAAAATAACTGCAACGTGTTTTAACTCTTATAAATTCAACCGTTGGTTGGTTTAACTGTTCGGGTAAAAACTGGTTTAAACTGTAACTGAACTGGCAAAAAAATAACTAAATTAAACTGAATTGAAAAGTTTGTGAACTGAACTGAACTGTTAATAATTTTAACTGGTATAAACTGAACTGATATGAACTGAACTGTTTGGATATAACCATAACTGAGCTGTTGAACTGAATTGACACCTCTAGGCACGAGTAATGCAAATCACCTCAAATTTTATCATTCTTGTGTCTCTTTCAAGCTTCATCCACTTTATTTAATCAAATACAAGTAGTTGTGTCAGTTCAATTTATGAAAAAAAAAAGTATGACATGAATAGCGATCTCAATGCTATAAAGTATAAACCAACTCTTGAGCGGTTGAGCAGTCTAGTGTGTATGTAAAAATACCAAAATACCCTCACTTATATAATAATTAAATTAGATTAATTTAAAAAATATGCAAATATTATCTAATCAATGGATTTCGCTACATATGCACATAATTATCTAATATTTGGTAAATAGAAATTAAGTCCATTTTTTTTCTAGAGCAACTTTCTGAACACTTTTTTTTACTTATTATCTGAGGTTACTAGGTATAATAATATAATTTTTCCTCCTGATTTACTTCCATGCACATCGCATGCATATAAATTAGTTATTAATAATTATAACTTTATTTTCATACATTTCGGGGAACGGCTTACCACTTCTTGCTAATGACAAACATACATTACCATTGTCCTACTAATATAGTTTGCAATTTTTGCACATCAATAATCTATGTTAAAGCCAACTTTCGGACTATATTTTGAACTTACGGAGTCAAGCATGAATTTTCATGATAATATACTATATTTTGAACTTTCGGAGTCAAGTATGAATTTTCATGGCCTTAAGTAGCTTATTCGAAAGAATAGAACACTAGTGGAAAAAAAAAGGCAAAGGCTACGGTCAAAACAGTCCTAAGGGCTGCGTTTTTTGCCAGCAGCCCTTCGGCAAAAAATGAAGTGGTGGTATAGGTAAAGATTTTGAATTGTTGAAAATGAGGTAGGAAGAAGAAGGGAAAAGAAACACGATATATTATGAAAATTTATCCAAAATTACCTTTCAATTTTTGTGGAGAATCACCTTATAGAAAAAACCTGGCACAAAACCACATTTTATAAATTGTTTCTTGCGAGACAATCCTGACGTCAATCATTTACTTTCATTTTCGGACATTGACTCGCACACATACCTCATGATTTCTTTCCTGTTTCACCTCCCGATTTCTTTCCTTTAACCTCAATTTTTCACTATTTTCATATTCTTTATATCGTCTTTACATCTTTGGATCTCTTCCTTTAGAGGGGGTGGGGGAAAAAGAAAAGAAATTTGGGGGTTAAATGGTTCAATTGAAGTTCGCATGCAAGTCAACACTAGAAAATGGAAGTCAATGGTCGAAATCCGACGACAGATTTCATCTCTATATAAAAAAGATGGTCTCATACCAAAATTTTATTATAAGGTGAATTCTCATAAAAGCTTACATTTAAAATGTGGTTTCAAACATATTTTCTAAAATATTAAGACACAATTCCGACAAGAGAAGATCGGTTAGATTGTCAGATTAGGTGAGATTAGTGGTTGTGTGGGGTCGAGGTTGGGGGCACAGGTAGGGGTGAATAGTATTTTACCACTATTGGTGTTGACTTGAAGAAATAAAGTATGTAGGGACTATTGGTGGTGACCTAGTAGGAGTTGAATTGATATGAAAGAGTCTTCTTTCAAGTTCCTATTGAATATCGTTTTAAAAAAAATATGCTTATATTTTGTTTGTTACAACTTTTCTTGATTGGCTACTACCTATATTAATTATATGATTATATATACACTAAGGTATTTGGACAAGGACCTCTCACCCTTTACTACTTTATAAGTTGCATAGAAGTACTATTGTAAATTACAATTGTTATAAAAGAATATATGGTATGCATTGGCTTAAAGGTTGCTTCATCCACCCTTCCAATCTTATCTCTTCTTTTTGCCGATGATAGCTTATTATTTTTAAGGCAACTTAATATGCATCTATGAAATTGCACCACACATTACAATTAATTTCACAACTATTAGAGCAAATGATCAATTTGTTTTGGATTAATAAATGCAAAATTTGGGAAAATAATTTTCATTTAAAGACCTCCCATTAAGGTATGTATATTGATCATGAACCATAAAGGGAGTATTGATTTATAACTTTGATGAGAAATCGTATTAGTTTTTTGATAGCAAAAAAAAAAACGAAGGTAGGCAGCAGCTGACTCACTACTGGCTATCTTCATTCAAGCGAGGGAGGCAGGTCTGGATATATACGAAGGTAGAGTGGGCTGGAAAGGAGTGGAGGTGTGAGGCGTGAGAGGGAAGATGTGGTGTGGAAGGCTCCAGAGATGGGTTTTTTGAAGATAAATGTGGATGCTGCCATTTTTTAAGATGTAGGAGTTGGGATGGAGGTGGTGATTAGAGATGATGAAGGTGGGGTGGTTAGAACTACTTACCAACAGGGTGCGACACGGTTGGGATGTGAAAGTCACTAAAGCAAAAGCAATTGTATTCGAGTTAAAATTAGCCATTCAATTTAATGCAAGAAAAGTGGAGGTTGAATGTGATAATTTGCAAATTGTTGAGTTAATTAATGGGAAGTAGAGGGATGGGTCTTTTGTGGGTATGTTTATCAGAGAGATTAGTCTATTTTAAATTGGTTTGATGTAGTTCATTTTAGTCATGTTTTTAGAGAGGCTAACCTTGCCGCTCATACTATGGCTCACCTTACTCCTCTTGAATTCAATACTCGAGTGTGGGTAAGTGGTTGTCCAAGTATGGTTGATGATGTTGTAGCTTTGGATTTCTGTTTAATGAATAATAATGGCTAGTTGCTCGGGTTGTTCCCCCAAAAAAAAAAAAAAATCGTATTAGTTTTTTTGTAGATCTCAAGTGAGAATGTTATTTAGTAAATCCACATTCAAAGCTTGTCACCTGTTTGTTAGAAATTTTCAAGTATTTCTTTCAATGTCGGGAAGGAATTGCAAAAAATTATACTACGGATAAGGCTTAGGGTTTGATGAGAAAATTATTTAAGGTACCAAACCATATAAAGGGCCAAAACTTAAAAATGTCACATGTCCATATGGCCTTTGCTGCCCTTTAGATAGCTAGGTTTCATCAATCTATCTTCCTAACCCTAGTGCAAATAGGATTGTGAAACTTATCATCCGTATAGTTTCATTCAACTACTTAGTGCGTGACCATGGGTTCAATCAATATTAGCAATAAGCCCAATAAATTATTTGACTTACAAATTAGTAATTGATTCATAGTAAAATATTATAATTACCTAAAATATAATTGAGTTAACATGATAGAAAAAACATCATCGTGTAATATATTGCTATAATTGTCTCAATGTAAAATTTAATAGATGTAGCAAGTATGTAGCAAGTATGTAGCACAGTAGCTTGGAAGGGATTTTAGTACTCGGTGCATTTATCATACACCCTCCGTCCAGGAAAGATTCGAACACTTGTTGGAACACGTAGTTTAAGGTGATAAGTTGTAATGTAGTTATCAAATGTTATTTTATTTAAAAAGTAGATGTGATAGGTGTTGGTGGGGTATTTTTTATTAGAGGAGAGAAAATTTGGTAACTTTTTATTAATAAAAGGTAGAGTGTGGGCCAAAGATGTGTGAAAGAAATACCATATTAATAGTGGGACCATGCCAAAAATAGAAGTGTTCAAACTAATTTGGGACAAACATAAAACGAAAGTGTTCAGACTATTCTGAAACGGAGGGAATACATCTGTTTGCATATGCTTTTCGAGCTATGGTACTTGTGTCAAACATGGGTAGGAGTCACACTGTAAGACAAAAACATCGTATGAAGACATTTGTGACTTGGTTTGTAATGAAAAGTGTCAAGTGTTTATATTTGTGTTGGAGTTTTGAAAACTATCGCCATGTATACCGTTTGTGTCATATGAGTTATTCGAAACTTTCACCTGAATATGGAGTAACGACAATATATGAAAGTTCATGATAGTTTACTTATGACTCGTATGTTCTATGTAATTTACCTACAATGTTTAAAAGAATATGGAGGTTAAGTAAAAAGAATATGTAAAGGTAAAAAAAAAAATCATTATGTTATAATACTTTACTCATTTACTCTAAAATTAATTAATATTTCATTCAAAAGAACATGAGAATATAAGCAACAGAACATGCCAAAGAAAAACTTATGTTAATTTTTTTTTAAAAAGGTTTATACATGTTTATTCAAAATCATGATGCTCATTATAGTCTCACATATGTTTTAGAAAAATAGGGTAAATTTAGAAAAGTCATCGCTTTACAAAAAAAAAAATCCAGTCTTCATATCCGTAATTATTTTTTTTTTGCTTTAGACATAGCCACAAAAACGAATGATATAAACAAAGTAATCCCAAATCTTGAATACTACTTGCCAAGACTTTAATCAACTAAGAGCTTGTTTGGTTAATCTTCAAATGCATGGGAAATTAGAATTCTATATGTGTTGTCGTTTGGTTGGTAAAAACATAGGAAATAGAACTTCCTAGAAAATTCTATTTCCTACAAAATGAAGGAAATAACTTACCTAGGCCGACCTAGGTAAGTAGAACTTCCCATGGGAAATAAAATTTCCCATGTTCAACCAAACAAAAAATTGTACTTCCTAGGAAAAAAAAATTCATGGGCAATATAAATTCCCGAGAAATTATACTTCCCAACTTCAACCAAACTAGTCCTAAGCTAGTTTCCATTTACGGCTACAAACCCATGTTATTGGATACACCCCACGACCCCAAACCACGTTACCAAATAAAACTAAACATAGCCTAACCCTTAGTTACAAATTACAACTCTCTTTCTCTCAATATATTTCACCAATTTCACATTTCCATCACAAAAGTTTACAAACTATAACCCACAATCTCGGATTTCCTCATTTTCCACCTTTAATTTACCTTTCACTAATTCGGGAACAGGTAGACAACACTCAACAGTGATACTAAAGGATTGCGCGCAACTTAAATTTCTTCGACGAGATCGGAAACCTGGGTCTTCCAAATTTTCGAAGGTTTGTTTTGGAGTAATTAGTTTAACCCTTTAACAAATTAAAACTTTGTTTCTCTCAATATATTTCACCCATTTCACCATCACAAAAGTTGACAAACTATAACCCCACAAACTCTCGGAATTCCTCATTTTCCAGATTCAATTTACGTTTCCCGAATTCGAGGAACAGGTAGCCAACACTCAACAGTGATACTAAAGGATTGCGCGCAAATTAAATTTCTTCGACGAGATCTGAAACCTGCTCTTCCAAATTTTCGAAGGTATGCGAATTGTTTCTCACCCAAATCTTTAGCAAGAATTTAAATTCTTTCTTTTAATTTTTAATTTTTAATTTTTAATTTTTACAGTGGTATGCAAATTGTTTCTTGCAGATTACAGATTACAAATTACAAATTTTGTTTTCTTCGCTTTCTTGATTACGTTTTGCTTACTTGAGATCTCCTCCCTGTCATTTTCTCTCTCTTAATCTTCTATTTGCGAATTGTTCACCTACTCACTTTGATTCAAAAATAGTGCGTTCTATCTATGATTCAATCTTTTTGCCCCAATTCTGTCGGTAATTTAGGTTTTTGTTTATCTTTTTAATTTATCTTTGAAAAGACAAAGTGAATTTCAGTTATATCTTTGAAAAGACAGTGAATTTCAGTTATATCTTTGACAAAGTGAAACCAGACACACACACGGACACAACTCATGGCCAATGTATAAACATTGCATGTTACTATTTATCATTTTTAATAGCGATAAATTATATTTTCTGAAATCAGTTTAAAATACAAGATGTTAAATTCCTATAAGAATCCACACATCAATATCAATAATTTTTTAGTGTGATAAAAATATATTTTTATTAGTTCTGAGAATTTATAATTACATTATAAGATTAACAAATATAATTTTATTAGTTCTGAGAATTTAAAATTTACATTATAAGATTAACAAATAAATAAAATTATAAACTATCAAATGTAGGGTTATCATTGTTAAACAAATTAGAAGTGAAGTTATTGAACCTTGAAAATTAAAGTTAAACCTGGATAGGAATTCGTCGTAATTTATTCTTATATGACCAGAATTACCACCCCTCCATTTCTGAGTTTTGCGTATTTGTTTTTGTTTCTTGCAGATGGCTAAGACAAAACATCAGAAACACATAATGAAAAAAACCACATGCGACCTCTGCAAACTAGACGGCCACACACCAAAGGGACTCATAGCACATGTCAAGACAGCACATAGGAAATGTTTCATTTGCCCTACTTGTAAAGTTGGCGATTTAAAATGCAACAAGAAGCAGCATGGTCCAAATATATGCAAAAATAAAACAAACAAGCAAGAGGAGGAGGATGAAGAGGACGAAGGGGAGGACGAGGAGGGTTCTACTTATAGCCAAGCTTGAAAATTATGACTGCAGAGCTGTTAAAATGACCAAAAAAGTTTACTATGCACAAGGTCTTAAAACAATTTGGAGTATAGGGTTTCTGAAGCAGTTTATTTTCATCAATTTGCTCTTGGATTTCTATGTTAATAGGGGTACTAAACAAGTATGAAGAGGAGAATGGTTCTACTTAGCTTGAATTTAAACATTGTTTACAGTGAAAATAATGACTGTAGAGCTGTTAAAATGACCACAACAGTTTACTATGCATGAGGTGTTGAAACAATTTGAAATTGTTTAGGGTTTATGAAGCAGTTTATTTTCATCAATTTACTGTAGTATTTCAAGGTTAGAGAAGTACTACCAGGCCCGGTCCTGAACTTATTTGGGCCCTTTTTTAAAAAATATGCAATTTATAATAGAGCAAAATTAAAACATATGATATAGTTCTATAAAAATAATAGTTTTTAAGCAGATGAAATTTTACTGATAAATTTACAAAAAATCTGTCAATAGCACCTTGTGATTTTAGTAACACTTTAGCAAGTTCTTTTTTTCATATTTAAACATAAAAAATAAATGAAATACTCAAATTATATTACAAGAAAATTAGAGAATAAAATGACAACACCTTCACAATTGTGCTAAGAAGTACAGCAGGTATCAAAAAATTGGAAGATCTCCACTCCATTCCTAATTACCATAGTTCTGAAATGTAGCAACGTATGTGAATTTCATGTCAGCAACAACTTCTAATTTGCATAAAGCGATATCTGACTTTTCTTCTCTTTTTCCATTGGTTCTGTAACTGCATTTTACCCTTGCAAAACTCTGCCCATCAACAACACAAAGACTCAGTTTATTGTTTATTATATGTTGTCCTACCATCCTCTATTCAGGGTTTTAAGAGCTACTCACTGCCACCCTTTAATAGAACCAAACAGGTGTATGAGATGGTCCTTATATTTTCAATTTTAAGTAATTGGATCCATAGTGTTTGTAAATTACAACTAATTCAAGCAGACGGCTTTAGAATTTAATTATCTACTTCTCAATTCTCATGGCAACAAAATATGTACACATACAGTTAAAATTTCAGTTAGGAAGTAACACCATTCAGAAAAAGTGGACTTCATACGCGTCTCACCCCCTATCCCTATCAGAGACATAAAAATGCCTCATAACATACTCTTTGATTTGCTTTAACCGTAAACTCACCAACCCCAAATCTAAAGGAACCACACCATCAACTGCAGTGAATATTAACAAACATGAGCCACTTAATCAAATAATTCACATTCTTTTAAATTTATAAACTAGAGCTAGGGATCACATACCTCCAACGCTCTTCTTATAATCCAAATCAGTCAACTCGGCCTCATAATTGTCATCTTCACAATCAGAACTGACATCTTCTAATCCAGCCAAGAAATCATCTTCTGTACGGAACACAAACACAAAGGAAAATAGGTGATCTACGCGTTACGGATACACACAACAGTGTGGTGGAGAAAAACGATTTATGCTCAAATACATATCCAAGCAAAAATGACAGATCAAAAAAATTAAGCAAGGCATATATTCAAAAATCGATAAAAAAAAAAGTCAATAACCAGACAGCAACAGAGTAATAGATTGGAAGAAAATAGGAGAAACAAAACAAAAAGGTGAAGCACATACAAAATATTTTTTTCAGAAAAAAAAAAAGGCTGTAGATCTGAAAGAATTAAGTCTTAAAATGAGAATAGGGAGAAAAGAAAAAGGGGAAATAAATTATAAGAAAAACAAAATCCCCAATTCCCCCCAAAAACATCAGAACCAAACCAACTATGGGATTCTTTCCCTGCTCCATCATCATCAACGGTCCATCATAAAAATCCATCTGGCCATCTCATTTTTTTTACAAAATTAATATGTTCTGCTGCTATACAAAATGTTTTTTCAGATAAAAAAACTGCAGATCTAAAAAAATTGAATCTTAAATTAAGATGAAGCACATACAAAACATTTTTGCAGAAAAAAAAAACTGTGGATCTGAAAAAAATTGAGTCTTAAAATAAGATGAAGTACATACAAAATATTTTTTCAGATAAAAAAAAAAACTGTAGATCTGAAAATTAATGAAAGAACATATTTTTTAAAAAAAAAAAAACAAAACAAAATTTCTCCTTTAATTAAGATCAAAGTGATCTACTTTCTTCTAGATCTGGATTACTCCTTCACAATTAATTAGAAGGCCGAAAAGAGAACATATATAGGAAAAAAAAAACAGAGAAACCGACAAAATCTAGATCTTTTTCATCAAGTAACAGCACATAACCAAAAACATCAACAAAGATACATATTAAAAGATAAGATAGATAGAGAACATATATAATTTGAGAGAGAAATTAAACGGTGTTGAAGCTTTATGTTAGTGTTTTTTTTGTCTGGATCTAAACGGTTTTTTTCCCGGAGAGAACTCTTGCTTCATGATTCTAAGAGATTGAAAGTTTGAAGTGTTTTTGTGTTTTTTTTTTACGGATCTGAAACCGTTCTCCCTGAAGAGAGAGAGATAAGAGAGACAGAAAGACAGGTGAGAGATAGAGTTAGGAGATAAAGTCGAGTCTGCGTTTGTGGGTTGACTACACATTTTATATTAGAGCTACAAAAAATAACCTAGTTAGGGTTTTTACTTTGGGCTTTTTTATTTTTTTGATCCAAAAGAGGTACAAGCCCAAAGGAAAGAAAAACAAATTAACGACTAGAACCCAAACTAAAAAACCGAAAACAAAAACACTAAGGGCTCGTTGGTTATCGTTTTTTATTTTCTGTTTTCATTTTTTTTTTTTAAACCAAAGACAAGAATATGAAAATCAGAAAAAGTAGTTTCTAGTTTTCCGGAGATCGGACAGAAATCTTCGATCCGGTCCAAATTCCGCTCCGATTCGGTCCAGATTCCGGTCCGATCCTACTATTTGCACAACCCTAACTGGAGATGCAAATGTTAATTAGATAAAAAAGTATAAATGAAAAAAATAAATATTAGAACTTTTCACCTATTCAACAAGTTAATTCTAGTAGTAGATTAATTTGAGAAGATAATACCTAAAGTTGGGATTGTTCTCATACCCTCTTCTTTTGGACTGAACTGTGCTGAACTGAACTGAATGAAAACTGTATGAGGAAACTAAGTGAATTGAACTAAACTAAACTGATCTGAAATTAACTGAACTAAATTGAAAATAAGTCCAAAAGAACAGGCCTCAATTAATCAAATGGTTGATTATTTAGGAAGATTAATCAAAGGAGTCATTATCTTTGTTAATTTTTTTATAATTAATGTCACCTTGAGTAACAAAATAATAATTCAAGGCTAGCATATGTAATCAAACTTTATTTTGGCTACCATATGTAATTCTAATAAATAGAGGGTCACTATATATGATTTCCCTAATCTATACAAATCTTCTTATCTTAAAACACCTATAAAAGCAAGAAGTTGGCAAAAATTGTTAGCAATAGTGCTTTGAGTCTAAGAAGTATGAAAATTATTGTCCATATGGCATTGTTGTAATTATTGCAAAGTTTTGGGCTATTTCTTGCACTGCCATTCTCTTCGTTCTGGTTTCCCATTTTCTTTCGCGTAATAAAAAATTGATTTAATGGTACTACTGAGTACTGATTCCACTGAACAGCTGAAGTGCTTAACTCCTTCTCTTTCCTTTCGTCACTATCTTTATCCCATTTTCTCAGCTAAAGTTGATGTGGGTTTTGCAATTAATTTGTGTTTATTTCTTGATTTCATTTTGGGTTGCTCGTATTTATGAAATTGATCGAACTGCAAATTACTTTAGGTTCTTCTTTTTAAGTTGTAACTAGTGTGTGGCCCGGGCGTTGCCCCGGGTGGTACTGCTTTTACTTTTTTAATGATTTAACTATTGTTTGTATCGTTTATGGAAATCGTGTTATTTGCTTCATGTCGTTTGTAATACCATGTAGTTTGTAAGTTGTGTTATGCAATGGATAATGTTGACTGAAGTTTTGCGTCATTGTTCTTAGTTTTCGACAGTAGAAATATGTCAAGTGGGTGTCAAAACAATAACAAAAACATCGTAAGGTGCATAAAGAAATTGTTTTGCATACAATGCTCTTATTCTAGTTGCCTAGGATCATAATTTTTGTGGTTGTTGCTTCGATTGGATCTTTGATATGTATTTGTGAATTGTTTGATTGAATTAAAAAAAATACTCCTTCGTCACTTGAAATAACTACCTTGATTCCTAGCAAAAATTGATAAATAAAACCTCTAATTTCACTATCCATCTTTTAAGAAAATGACTAATCACATTGCCTATCCAAATAACTACCTAAAATTAACAATATTTTTCCCATTTATTATAATCACAAAAGCAAGAAAGACAAGAAAGCAAAGAGTTACATATACTTTTAAGCACAGTATGTGGATTGAAATAGCATGGCCCAGCAGCTGCATTATTGAAGGTGAAGAAGGACAAGAAAGCAAAGATGGTTAATTTGTTTTTTTTTTTTGCTTTGTAATTTGCATAAAATAATTTGCATCTAAGGTTGTAACGCCCCGACTTTCATACATCTTTATTAAGTTAATTAATCGGGATTAGCGGCGGAAGACTTAGCTTAGTCGGCGCGTACCGCCCGTACTTTCCACTAGGGGAAAATACAAGGCGACATTTAACATTAACTTACATGGACATTACTTTGATTTGACACTCTTAAAAGAGACACTTTAATAGTAGATTAATATTTTCTAAAAATTTCTGAGTAGTTCCCTTTGTAAATTGGACAACCCAAATGGGAAAATGTTTGAAAAACCTGTTACAAATAAAATATTTTCAAATCCATAACTCAACGCTTTCGCGGAGTAGTAGCTAAAGAGAATCGGGAGCACTATTGCTCAACCAGAACTAGAAATGGAACTAAATCATTAACTATTAATTAATACAAAGTGGAACGTCCTCGCCTCAAAAAGAACATAAACAATCATAGCTGAGCTCTTAGTATGTAACAGCTTCTATCTTGGAAAAGATGCTCCAGAACTTCAACCTGTAACTATTGTAACACTGCCACCCACCAAGTGACAGGCCACAAGTAGTGACAAAACAAAACATTGACGACACATCACGACAACGCCGAGTACTAACCCATAAAACATTCTTAAAACATGCTTTGGTGTCTACGACTCTCACGAAATCAACATGTTCACATCATTCGTAACCATATCACAACAACATAACAACATTCACGCAGTCCATTATCATTCATCATGTTTTATGGCCTTTAAGTACTTTCAGAAATCATCGCAAAATTATAACATCGTCGTAGTTCTCTCATATCAGAGTAGAAGACATACTTTCATATTATCAGAAATTCATGAAACATATAGTTTGAATCATTCAGTTTATCATACATCATTATCATCTTTCCTTTACGTAACTAGTAATGATCATACTATCTTAATAACATAGTTATTTCATAGCATTCGTTCATAAACATCACTAATCATCATATTCATAAAACATTTCATATCTCCTAACATAACGTGTGAAATCATAAAATATGATCGCAATCATAATCATACTTTCGTAACATCAAAGTCATCATATCGCATAGCATTAAATCATAAAATCATCAACATAACAAATATTTCATTTCATATCATAAGTTTCATCATTATCTTTTCATCTTTTAGCTTGGTAATCGGCGAGTATAGACATGTGGGACGTCTCCCACCATGTGATGATCCTCAAGGAGCCCAGCCCCTTATTGGATACACCACCATGCGATGATCCTCAAGGAGCCCGGCTCCCTTGTTGGATACACCGCTCGAGACATGTGGGACGTCTCCCACCATGTGATGATCCTCAAGGAGCCCAGCTCCCTTGTTGGATACACCACCATGCGATGATCCTCAAGGAGCCCAGCTCCCTTGTTGGATACACCGCTCGCACCAAAATAACATGCGGTACCCCTCAAGGAGCCCGGCTCCCTTGTTGGGTGTACGACGGGTGCGAAGGTACGTGCACGACCATAAAGTAGATAAGCATAACATTATACTGCCAGAACCTCTTTCACTTTTATTTATCATGTTTCGTTTGTTTAGCATTCATCGGCATAAGCCTTAGATCTTTCATGAATCATACTTGAGCATCAATAACATAGTCGAAATACCATAATTACATTACGTCATCATAATCATAATCATAATCAGGAAAAGTAATCATAATCAGAATAAGTAATCACAATCGTATTTTCATAACATCATGATCATCATACCACGTAGCCTCAAATCATTTGATAAACATCATTTACATAGCAACTATTTCATATCAGAGTCATACTTCCTATACTTTCAGTTCATTTCAGAATGATCATAACGTATACATTTACATAACCGGAAATTGTAAGCATATCTCATACCTTTAAGTACTTTTAAGAATAACACAAACATATCAGGAGCATAGCGTAAACATAACGATCTTTTCGTATCTCATATCGTTTAAGAGCCATTCGTACTTTCGGATGGTTTCGTAATTTAAAAGGTATACTTTATCATATTCGAATACATAAACATATCATAGCAAACATTTCATACTTCGTCATTCATAAAAACAAGAGTCATCTTTTCACACTTTCCGATCCCTTATGAGACAGAAAGTACTATTCCATACTACATCCATATACTAAGCTTATTAGCGATATAGTTCACATAACCAATTAGCGTCATTAAACATCATTCGACTCTAGACAGTTCTCACAATAGTCCTTAATACGTTTCTCTTAGCTTTCCATGTTATTAACATATTATAATAAACCCGATATAGTTAACAAGTGTACTTTAAAAGTCATAAAATACACGTAATTGTCTCGAAAATCAATAAATCAACTCAATTCATCTTTAACCCATACATTATTTCAACCTCGTGGATGAATACTTAACCATCATATTGAACGTATCAACCCATAAAGGTAATTAAGTAATTCCCTAAAACTTCTTAACAAATATCTTAAGATCTTCTCATCACATAGTTGCCAATAATCCAACTTTAGTAATTATAACTCACCATAAATTAGTCTAAATTCCATAAATAGTACGCTTTTAAGCCACCGAAAGCGTCATAATTCACAAATATAAGTTTACTAGGAAATCAATAGAATGACTTCTAAAACATTGAGTAATATCGTTATTATAGTTCACCCAAATCGGTCCCATCAACTCAATCAATTTCATCAATTCAATCAATTTCATCAACCAATTCCAATTTCATCCAAAATTAATATTAACCAAGTCTTACAGATTTATTCAAGTAATACTAAAAATTAACATAGTTGTAACACTTACCATAACTCGGGAATTCAAAGCATCAACAATAAATAACAAAGTTTCGGAATTCATCACTTTAATAATATCACCTCTAATCATGAGGAAAGTAAAAGAGAGGAAGAAGGGGGTATAGTACCTCTGCTCACTTGGAGCAGGGGACGAAACAGAGAAGACAAGGGGGGTTTCGAAGCCTCGGTGCACGGCGGCGAGCACCGGCGAGGCCGGCAGCAACGCGGGGAGGTGGCGATGACGCGGGGAGGTGACGACGTTCGCCGACAAAGCAGCGAGCAAGCAGCAAGACGAACACGCAGCAACAGCAAGAACGAACGGAGGAGCGACAAATAGCGAGGGAAAACTCCGGCGAACTCGGGGACGGCGGAGGAGCGTCGAAGAGGAAGCAGAGCGAGAGGGAGAGAGAGGTGAGAGGAACTTGGGGTTTTGGGGTTTCCACCTGGAGAGAAATGATGGGTTGGGGTTTCTTTGGGTGAGGGGAGAGATATAAGGGGGGTGCTTGGGGTTTTCACTGGGGAGAGAGAAAATGGGGGTTTCTTTGAAGAGAGAGATAAATGGGGTTTGGGGTTTTATTTCAAGAGAGAGAAAATAATAGGGGGTTTGGGGTGAAAATATAACAAAAGAGAAAAAGAAATTTAAAATTCATTTGGTTATTTAAAATCCAAAAATATATTATTCCTATCTTTAAAAAAAATAGATTAATAAATACATTACATCATTTTAATTTACAACTCATATGCCAACTCAAATAAAATAAGAATTTTCAAAACATGATTAACTTTATAATTATAATTAACGCTAATTAAAACGCTCTGAAAAATCGGGGTATTACATCCTACCACCCTTATAAAAAGTTTCGTCCTCGAAACTTGCAATAAGTTAATCGAGGAAACAACAAGCTAAATTCATTTAGACAAAACCAAGATCTCAAGCTTTCATGGCTTCGTTAGGTATTCAGCCTCCATTCCGCCATCATCTTTTGTAACTCTACTTCAACTCGATTCGCGAAATCGAGGAGCAAAGAAAACAAAAGGGGCAAACATGTTGGCAATGAATTCCAACTAATTCATTTAGTGAGATCTCGTTTGAAATTCAGTTGGTTTCTCAAATCATATAAGTTTTGTAAAATACATACTTTAAGAAAACGCATATCATGAACAGACACAAGTCACTGTGAGATACAACGAACACATTCAGAGGTAACTAACAAAGAAAAATTGAAGGTACCACATCTTGAGTAAACAAATTCACATTGCACACGCAAAGCTGCAAACTCTCAAACGGCTTGGTTCATTTATACCTAACTTTTTAGCCAACCCATTAAACCTATTTAAAACCTTTACGCCACGATATGGAGATCATAGCGTACCTGAATCTAACCTCAGCTCTGATACCACTCTGTAACGCCCCGACTTTCATACATCTTTATTAAGTTAATTAATCAGGATTAGCAGCGGAAGACTTAGCTTAGTCGGCGCGTTACCGCCGTACTTTCCACTAGGGGAAAATACAAGGCGACATTTAACATTAACTTACATGGACATTACTTTGATTTGACACTCTTAAAAGAGACACTTTAATAGTAGATTAATATTTTCTAAAAATTTCGGCAGAGTTCCCTTTGTAAATTGGACAACCCAAATGGGAAAATGTTTGAAAAACCTGTTACAAATAAAATATTTTCAAATCCATAACTCAACGCTTTCGCGGAGTAGTAGCTAAAGAGAATCGGGAGCACTATTGCTCAACCAGAACTAGAAATGGAACTAAATCATTAACTATTAATTAATACAAAGTGGAACGTCCTCGCCTCAAAAAGAACATAAACAATCATAGCCGAGCTCTTAGTATGTAACACTTCTATCTTGGAAAAGATGCTCCGTAACTTCAACCCGTAACTATTGTAACATTGCCACCCACCAAGTGACAAAGGCCACGGTAGTGACAAAACAAAACATTGATGACACATCGGACAACGCCGAGTACTAACCCATAAAACATTCTTAAAACATGCTTTGGTGTCTACGACTCTCACGAAATCAACATGTTCACATCATTCGTAACCATATCACAACAACATAACAACATTCACGCAGTCCATTATCATTCATCATGTTTTATGGCCTTTAAGTACTTTCAGAAATCATCGCAAAATTATAACATCGTCGTAGTTCTCTCATATCAGAGTAGAAGACATACTTTCATATTATCAGAAATTCATGAAACATATAGTTTGAATCATTCAGTTTATCATACATCATTATCATCTTTCCTTTACGTAACTAGTAATGATCATACTATCTTAATAACATAGTTATTTCATAGCATTCGTTCATAAACATCACTAATCATCATATTCATAAAACATTTCATATCTCCTAACATAACGTGTGAAATCATAAAATATGATCGCAATCATAATCATACTTTCGTAACATCAAAGTCATCATACCGCATAGCATTAAATCATAAAATCATCAACATAACAAATATTTCATTTCATATCATAAGTTTCATCATTATCTTTTCATCTTTTAGCTTGGTAATCGGCGAGTATAGACATGTGGGACGTCTCCCCACCATGTGATGATCCTCAAGGAGCCCAGCTCTCCCTTATTGGATACACCACCATGCGATGATCCTCAAGGAGCCCAGGCTCCCTTGTTGGATACACCGCTCGAGACATGTGGGACGTCTCCCACCATGTGATGATCCTCAAGGAGCCCGGCTCCCTTGTTGGATACACCACCATGCGATGATCCTCAAGGAGCCCGGCTCCCTTGTTGGATACACCGCCGCACCAAAATAACATGCGGTACCCCTCAAGGAGCCGGCTCCCTTGTTGGGTGTACGACGGGTGCGAAGGTACGTGCACGACCATAAAGTAGATAAGCATAACATTATACCGCGTAACCTCTTTCACTTTTATTTATCATGTTTCGTTTGTTTAGCATTCATCGGCATAAGCCTTAGATCTTTCATGAATCATACTTGAGCATCAATAACATAGTCGAAATACCATAATTACATTACGTCATCATAATCATAATCATAATCGGAAAAGTAATCATAATCGAATAAGTAATCACAATCGTATTTTCATAACATCATGATCATCATACCACGTAGCCTCAAATCATTTGATAAACATCATTTACATAGCAACTATTTCATATCGTAGTCATACTTCCTATACTTTCGGTTCATTTCGGAATGATCATAACGTATACATTTACATAACCGGAAATTGTAAGCATATCTCATACCTTTAAGTACTTTTAAGAATAACACAAACATATCAGGAGCATAGCAGAAACATAACAGTCTTTTCGTATCTCATATCGTTTAAGAGCCATTCGTACTTTCGGATGGTTTCGTAATTTAAAAGGTATACTTTATCATATTCGAATACATAAACATATCATAGCAAACATTTCATACTTCGTCATTCATAAAAACAAGAGTCATCTTTTCACACTTTCCGATCCCTTATGAGACAGAAAGTACTATTCCATACTACATCCATATACTAAGCTTATTAGCGATATAGTTCACATAACCAATTAGCGTCATTAAACATCATTCGACTCTAGACAGTTCTCACAATAGTCCTTAATACGTTTCTCTTAGCTTTCCATGTTATTAACATATTATAATAAACCTGATATAGTTAACAAGTGTACTTTAAAAGTCATAAAATACCAGAATTGTCTGAAAATCAATAAATCAACTCAATTCATCTTTAACCCATACATTATTTCAACCTCGTGGATGAATACTTAACCATCATATTGAACGTATCAACCCATAAAGGTAATTAAGTAATTCCCTAAAACTTCTTAACAAATATCTTAAGATCTTCTCATCACATAGTTGCCAATAATCCAACTTTAGTAATTATAACTCACCATAAATTAGTCTAAATTCCATAAATAGTACAGTTTTAAGCCACTGAAAGCGTCATAATTCACAAATATAAGTTTACTAGGAAATCAATAGAATGACTTCTAAAACATTGAGTAATACTGTTATTATAGTTCACCCAAATCAGTTCCATCAACTCAATCAATTTCATCAATTCAATCAATTTCATCAACCAATTCCAATTTCATCCAAAATTAATATTAACCAAGTCTTACAGATTTATTCAAGTAATACTAAAAATTAACATAGTTGTAACACTTACCATAACTCAGGAATTCAAAGCATCAACAATAAATAACAAAGTTTCAGAATTCATCACTTTAATAATATCACCTCTAATCATGAGGAAAGTAAAAGAGAGGAAGAAGGGGGTATAGTACCTCTGCTCACTTGGAGCAGGGACGAAACAGAGAAGACAAGGGGGTTTCGAAGCCTCGGTGCACAGCGGCGAGCACCGGCGAGGCTGGCAGCAACGCGGGGAGGTGGCGATGACGCGGGGAGGTGACGACGTTCGCCGACAAAGCAGCGAGCAGCAGCAGCACAGCACGCAGCAACAGCAGCAACGAACGGAGGAGCGACAGCAGCGAGGGAAAACTCCGGCGAACTCAGGGACGGCGGAGGAGCGTCGAAGAGGAAGAGAAGCAGAGGAGAGAGAGGTGAGAGGAACTTGGGGTTTTGGGGTTTCACCGGGAGAGAGAAATGATGGGTTGGGGTTTCTTTGGGTGAGGGGAGAGATATAAGGGGGGTGCTTGGGGTTTTCACGGGAGAGAGAGAAAATGGGGGTTTCTTTGAAGAGAGAGATAAATGGGGTTTGGGGTTTTATTTCAAGAGAGAGAAAATAATAGGGGGTTTGGGGTGAAAATATAACAAAAGAGAAAAAGAAATTTAAAATTCATTTGGTTATTTAAAATCCAAAAATATATTATTCCTATCTTTAAAAAAATAGATTAATAAATACATTACATCATTTTAATTTACAACTCATATGCCAACTCAAATAAAATAAGAATTTTCAAAACATGATTAACTTTATAATTATAATTAACGCTAATTAAAACGCTCTGAAAAATCGGGGTATTACAAAGGTGGTGAAGAAATTTATACAAAAGAAACAAATAAAAAGATGAACATATTACCTTGCTAAGTTGATTGATTAGAGAACCCTTTGACAAAAAAAACTAAAGAGAAAACCAATCAGTTAAATAAACAAAAGAGAATCGAAAAATAAAGTTTCATCCATCACAAAAACCCAAAAAAATTATGCCAGATTAGATAATACCTTGTTGAAGAGGAACAACAAAAATTTAAGGATCATACAATTACCCTATTAGTTATATATATATAGGAGGGTATATTTCGATTACAAAATTATGCAATTACCGAATTGATAATTGAACTTCAATGTGTAATGAGAATATTAACAGGATTTAGGAGTGATTAGTAAATTAAATTATATCTGCAATAAAGGGATTTGTGCTAAGATTATTTAACAATTTTATGGACCTTCTTTATGGGTGTTGCCCTCTGACCTTTGAACTCCATCTCTTGAATCGTATTCTCGAACAACAACAATAAGATTCGATTACTAGCAAAGAAGAATAATTTGTACCGCTAGCCCATTAATTACGAAGTAGAGAAGTCTAGTGTTCATGGCGAATTTCGAAGGGGAGATGAGGCAAGGGATGACAAAAAAAAAAAAAAAAAACTTTATGGCTAGAAGTAGGCATTGAACGCCACAATCTATACAAATATATTAAAAGCTCGTGCCTAAGGAAGTATATGTGCCACGTGGCACTCTCCTCAAATTTCTAATGCAAAGGTTTTCTGTCCATGTGTACTCCTCAATAAAAAAATTTGTGTAATTGCAACTTTGCAAGGTCTCGAACACGTGACATTTGAAATGAAAAGTAAGAGTTTAACCATCAATACACTATGACTTTATTGTCTAATGTTTGAAATAAAATATGATAAAGTCTTATAATAAATATATTTGACAAAAAAGACTTAAACAAATATATACATCTCTAACACTCTTATTACGTAACTAACAAGAGACTATTGAATGTCATATTCTCTTACACACAATTCCTTTTAAGCTATTATTTTCAATTTTTTTACTTATCACGTCATAACATAAAGTTTTCAATTTCTTAATGGACAAAAAATACAAAAAGTGGCAAAATAAATTATGAAATTTAAGAATAATAACATATTTGTTTATTGTAACTGACCCGATGCATCGCCCGGGTCAAAATACTAGTTACTAATTACAACATATATTTATAATTCTATGGAAACATGAATCACTAAAAGATGTTAGATGAGATAGTGAGTCTTTGAAAATCCTTACCTAAGGTCAAGGGGTTCGAGCTCAGGCTTTAGCATATATATATATTTTTAAATAATGATCACCTGACTTATTGTTGGTTAATAGACACGTGCAAAATTCTGGTGGCAAAAGGAGGGTGCCACGTGGCGCATAGACGTTTGTCAAGCACACCTTTTAATATATTTGTATAGATGATTCATTATTTGTTTTGCTTGTTTTATTTCACTTCATTCAAATCATCTAATCTCTCATAGTATAAAGCAATAACATTGGTTTTATTTTATACAATCTGGTGGTAGGTCTTAGCATATTGGCGGTTGGCGCCGGTGGGCATGACTGGTATACGGGGTCTGCTGCTGCATCGCCGGCGTTGTCATCCCCATTCTCAACAGCAACAACAACAACATCAACATCAACATTAGAGACATGTTAGGGTTTAATGCTCGACTTTTTATGTCTCAATTTTGGATTTTGGGATTTTTTGGATTGTTGGTGATAACATTTTCACTCTTGTTTGATATGGGTTTAGCTCAAATTTTTGATTTGTGGTGTTGATTAGCCTTTTTTAAACTTTTTGATGTTGATATTGGATAGTTTCTTTGAAGTGTTCTTGGCTTGTATATTTTATGCAGTTTCGCTAATCATGTTAATGTTAGAAGGGTCTTAAAATGGGTTTCGAATCGTTCTTTCCTACATTTTACAAGTGGGGCGGATCTGTCAAGTGCAAAATAGATACATGTCCACCAAAGGGGAAAAGGTTATCATCACAAAATTAGTGAACTTGGAAGCATCTTCGTAGTAATTATGTCTTAAGTAATCCATGGCCCGAAACAAAGCAGTAATTAATTAGCTATCTAAAATAGTGTAAAGCGGACATACATTAATGTGTAATTACTAATATGTACTTTCATTTGGAAAGAAATATTCATGTTTATCTCTTTGGTATGTTCATGGAAGAGCTTAAGAAAGTGTTACTATTATTATATGGATGAAGATAACATATGTATATGCATTTAATTTCTACCAGAAATGAGAAAGAACATTAAAGTAAGGTTCATGTTGAATAGTCATTCTACAAGCTTTCGACTAAACAGAAAGGTAAAAATTGATGTATATAGACTAAGAATGGGGGGAAAATTACCACAAAGTATCTATATAAATACTAGAACCTGAATCCTATCTTTATTTCAAGATATTACATGAGTTCGTGGTCGACATTTCGGGGCTTGTAGCACCGGGAAAACCCGGAATTATTTAGAACACAAAAGAAATTAAAAAATGTGGGAGATCCAATGTTACGTACTTACAAGTAGTTGGACAACCCACCACCCATCTAGGTTCCTTTCATGGGTAAAAACAATCAAACGTCCAACATAAACAAATACTGAGATCTGTGTGTCTTGAAGTCCAATTGTTGCCTCGATCCTGTGCTTCCTTGTCATAAACCTTGCCAAAACACCTTGGGGCCAACCAAATTTGTGCAATGTGTTCAATGAGATTGATAGATAGAAATTATGCAGTATATTAGTTTCTACTCCTTGGTCTACTAAAGCAATTGTATCTACCACCTTCCCAACATCGCCTTATCGTGGCATCAACTTCAAACTTTTCTCCTCCCTTATTCTCGGTAATTTCGCATATGGTAATATATTTTGTCTTTCTTTAAGACTTTTATCTCTTGGTATAGAGCTTCCCTTGCGGCATTTAGAATGTTATTTAGTGCGGTTTTCCCGATGGAATACTACCATATGCAATGAGTTATTGAAATTTCTTGGAGGGGCTTGCACTTGTGCATAACAAAGAGAATGTATGTTGCCTTATAAGGGACCTTAGAAAAATCCCAAAATTTTAAAGGTTTGCCTTACAGAACTTTTCTTACATATGTCTCTTTATAGGAGAAAATAGATCAAGAGTTAAGAAATGTAGTATGCATCTGATTACCTTGAGAAAATGTGTGTGTGGGGTCCAAATTCCGAATCTGTCCGGTCCAAATTCTGGTCCGACCATACTCTTTGCACAACCCTAACTGGAGATGAAAATGTTAATTGGATAAAAAATATTAATGAAAAAATCAAATATTGGAACTTTTCACCTATTCAACAAGTTAATTCTAGCAGTGGACTAATTTGAAAAGATATACCTAAAGTTGGGATTATTCTCAGTTAATCAAATGGTAGAATTATTTAGGAAGATTAGTCAAACATTCAATTATTTTTGTTAATTTTTTTTATAATTAATGTCACCTTGAGTAACAAAATAATAATTCAAGGCCACCATATGTAATCAAACTTTATTTTGGCTACCATATGTAATTCTAAAAAATAGAGGGTCATTATATATGATCTTCCTAATCTATACAAATATATTAAAAGACGTTCCTATCAAAGGAACAGTGCCACGTGACACTCTTCTCAAAATTCTAATAGATAAGTTTATGATCTCGTAAGGGAAAAATTGATAAGAACGGTCCCAACTATGGATGTTCTGCCATTTTCAGTCCCAACTAAGGATTACTTCTGAGCGATCCCAACTTTACATCATTTTTTACAAAATTGGTCTCAGCAGGTCATTGACCTGCTACAACAGGTAAAACAAATTTTCTTTAATTTTTTACCCCAACTCTCATTTTCTCTCTCCTCTAGGCAGGCATTTCACCATGGATGATCACTAGCTTTTTTGGATCGCAAAGAGATAGGGGAAAACAAAAGTCATTCCCGTTCTCAAATTTTCTCATCCGAGATATAAGAA
Organism: Beta corolliflora; assembly: GCA_947648045.1. Lineage (NCBI taxonomy): Eukaryota > Viridiplantae > Streptophyta > Magnoliopsida > Caryophyllales > Amaranthaceae > Beta > Beta corolliflora. Next base: position 345,917 of record CANSZD010001455.1, read on the forward strand.
ATTAATCATACATTAACTTACTTTATCCCCAAAACAAAAGTCACTCTTTTTTCGGCTGATGTCAAAAATTATATAAATCCTAATTAATCAAGTAATCACAAAAACCAATTATCCCTTTTTCCATCATAAACATAGAAAAATAATTTCACTTTTGCATGATAAAGTTAAAACAATGAACATTCAATCACAAATTTAATTAACAAAAAACAACAACAATCAGTGACACATTTAGGAGAGAGAGAGAGAGAGATAATGCTTGATAGAATTCGCACAAGCTCCATGAAGAGCCCAAAATTTGGCAGCTTCGAGAAATTAATCACGAAGAAATTGCTGGGGAAAAAATGGGCGAACAAAAGAAAAGATTGTTTTCAAAGTGAGATATTAGCAAAGTGAGTTACTCGAACTAAAAAAACAGACGATATACCTTAAACCCTTCTAGTTACTGTAGTTACAAAATATGGAGATTAAACTTTTACGCAAAATTGAGGGGGTTTGGGGTGAAAATGGCTACGGGGTAATTTGTTTACACCTCGGTAAGACTTAAGAGGATGGATATTGTAGTTTGTGGATATATTTGAATAGGCTTGCTTGACTAATTTGGGGGTTTTTAGGGAACCAAAACACTGGGGAGAGGAGTGAGGAATGGAGTTGAGAGTGGTGGTGGTGGGTGAGAGGGAAGAGAGAGAGAGAAACATGAGAGGAGGGATTCGAGGTTTAGATCAGAGGAGGCGTGAAGTTTTGATAGGGAAGAGGAGCAGGAGGGTGGTGGCAAGGGAGAGGCAGACTAGGGGAGGAAAAATGGTGGCAGGAGAGGGGGAGGCTTGGGATGGAGGTATTGCATTTACTTTATGTTAATAAAACCATCATTAATTACTCATCAAATTGCCTCATAAAGTTGTGTTTACTTTATCAAGGATTTACTTATCCCCTACTCTTGTTACTTAAAGGGGTACCTCTATGCTAAACTAACTATTTTCATTTCCTTAAAAAAATTGTTGCAAAGAGAAAAAGAACGGATAAAGTATTTGTCATTATACTCTAATTTCTAGTTTTGTTATTGATATATATATATTTTATATTTTTTAATATTCAACTAAATATTGTAGCTAAGTCTATTATTAAATGGTATCCCTATAATTGGTATGACTAATATAGTTAACACAATTTTAACATGAAGAACACCCAATGATACTTGAAGAAAGTAGAGGGTAGTTATTAAATAGATGCATGAGAGAAAAATTACGAAAAACATGAGTGTCGACCACAACTTCAACTTTTAATGGCACATAAACACTAACACATATAGAATGGAAGATGGGAAAGTGAAAAAAAGATCATAATGACGGTATCGTGAATAAAATTAATTAAATATAAAACTAACCTCTACTAATAATCGAAAATACTGTTTAAGAGAAAAATATACCTCTTCATCCATCATGACCATATCAAGACTTATCAAACTTTCTCATTTTTTTTATGATCCGTGACCTCAAATAGTCTAGAAACGCGAACCTTGATTTCCCAATTAGTTTAGTAGAATCAAGTTCATGCGAGAAAAGAATAAGACTCGACATATAGATATATGTGAAAAGACAAACATAAATAATTATGTATACAATAAATATTCTATGAATAAAATAATTAGTGAATTGCATAATACCTTTGCAATGTCGTTGACAAACTTTCATTTGATTCATGTAATGCCACCATAGTATGCTATAGGTTCAAAATTATAAATATGTATTTTTATCTTTATATAACTCAAATTTTAAAAGTATGATTTTCAAAGATATAATTGATATTGTCTTGTATAATACGCTATTTTTATAGTTATTTTTACATGTAATTAAAATAAAGAATAAATAATACGTTATTGTTCATCCAAATAAATAAATTTTCATAAGTTGTAAAACTATATTGTATATGGAACTTATTTCGAAGCATATTTCGAGCACTCTCCAATTGTAATAAAAATTATAATATTGCGAATTTGTAACAAAAGTTATATTCAATTTACATGGTATAATAATTTAGGTTGTTTATCTAAAATCAAAATGTAATCTTTACTAATCCAAAACCTTATATGTATTTATATCTATGGTGAACACTATTTAAAAAAAAAAATAAAATTAAAAACTATAACATGACATGATTAGATGGAGCTCTCTATAATATTCTAAGGTTGTTTTTTAAAATCAAACTCTAATTTTTTCATCATCCAAAATTCTAATATATATGTAACTTTATCGCTATAGATTTTAGTTTTTGTTGTAACAATAAATTTAACTTAATAAATTTTGTTGCAATACTAAATTGTTTTGGTTAAGTGGAGCAATTAAGGCTGAGGTTTTGAAAGATAATATGTCTAATTTCGTAAATGGGACCTATTATAAAATGATATAATCACATATTGTACACTATACTTATAGCTTAATTATTATTATATTTATCTAAAAGAAAGACTAAAAAATGTCTTACCATTCATCTAATTAAATATAATTTTATGAGTTGTAAAACTATATTGTAAATGGTTGTCATTTTGAAGCATATTTCAAGCACTCTCCAATGGTAAAAAATTATAATATTTTGAATTAGGTAGCAAAAGTTATATTCAATTTACATAATATAATAAGTTAGGTTGTTTATTCAAAACTAAACGTAAATATCTCCCTATTCAAAACTCCTTTTATGTATTTAAATATGTGTAGAACTCTATTTTTATTATATTTAAAATAAAAATTAATGACATGACAATCCTACGTGACACTCTCTATTCATAAGTTGAAGAACTATTTTGTATATGGATCTTATTTCGGAGCATATTTCGAAGCACTATCCAATGGTACAAAAATTATAATATTTCGAATTACGTAGCAAAAGTTATACACAAATTACATAATATAATAATTTAAGTTGTTCATTCAACACGAAACTCTAATTTTCGCTTATCCAAAGCTCCTTATATGTATTTAAATCTATGTGGAGCTCTATTTTTGTAAAAAAAGAAAAATAAAAATTAATGACATGATGGTTCATATACAACTCTACCTTGTAGAATTTGATTAAAATTCGATGACATGATGGTTCATATACAACTCTACCTTGTAGAATTTGATTAAAATTCGAGAGGATCCGGACTCGTAAGATCGAAGTTTTTAAAGATTATATATATGTTTAAACCTCGTAAATTGGACCTATGATAAAATATTATAGTCACATATAGTACACTATAGTTATGGCTATTATTATATTTATCTAAAAGAAAGACTAAATAATGCCTTACCATTCATCTAGTTAAATATATTTTCATGAGTTGTAAAACTATATTGTAAATGAATCTTATTTTGAAGCATATTTCAAGCACTCTTAAATGGTAAAAAATTATAATGTTTTGAATTAGGTAGCAAAAGTTATATTCAATTTACATAATATAATAATTTAGGTTGTTTAATTCAAAACGAAACTCTAATTTCTCGTTATGTAAAACTCCTTTTATGTATTTAAATATGTGTAGAACTCTATTTTTTTAAATATTTAAAATAAAAATGTATGAGATGACAATCCTACGTGGCGCTGTCTATTTCATAAGTTGTAGAACTATATTGTAAATGGATCTTATTTCGGAGCATATTTCGAGCTCTATCCAATGGAACAAAAATTATAATATTCTGAATTACGTAGCAAAAGTTATACATAATTTACATAAAAAGTTCCTCCTTTATATATATATACTAGTTTTGAAACCCGTGCGTTGCACGGGTTGTTGTTTATTTTATTTTATTGCAAATTTTTTGTTAATATTATTGTTGATTTTGTGTTGCTGTGAAATGAGGTTATTCAACACTATTGTATTTACATACTTCCTCTGTTCTTTTTCTATTACAACAATTACCGCTTTGGGTAGTTTCATCTTTTGGAACCATTCTACTTTTGGTAAAAAATCAACTACAGTTGACAATATTGCCTTTAATTTACGTTAATAAAACCATCATTAATTACCCAAATTGCTTCATAAAGTTGTGTTTACTTTATTAAGGATTTATTTATCTCCTACTCTCTGGAGCTGTGGCAACTTCCATGGCAGATTTTTTTTTTAACGCGAAAATCAAGCACTTAATCTCCCAGAATAGTGCTGCTCTTATACCATTTGCTAAGAGTCAACTTAGCTTGGACATATTATAGAGCTAAAATGGAGAAATTAAGGGAAGAAGATGAACTGTGATTGATTAATAACAGAAAATATAGCAAAATGTAAAGATATTCAAGCTTTCGAGAGGCTTGATTCTCTCCCAATTGAACTCTTAAAAGGTCACCTAATTTCTCATCTATTTTCAACATGCCTTTCACACTCTATGTGGCTCTATGTTTATACTACTTTCCTAACAAACAAACCAACCAACTTATTCCCCAAGTAAATTAAAGAGATACTATATAAAACACCCTTCCCCTACAATATTAGTTCTTAGCATTGTTAACTAAAGGGATACCTCTATGCTAAACTATCCATTTTTTATTTCCTTAAAAATCATGTCCAAATCAATTGTTGTAGTAGAAAAAGAACGGAGAAAGTATTTATCATTATACTGTAATTTCTAGATTTGTTATTGTGGTATATAAATTTTATAATTTTTAATATTCAATTGAATATTGTAGCTAAGTCTATTATTAAATGGTATCTCAATAATAGGTATGACTAACAATAGCTAACACAGTTTGAACATGAATACTACACGAATGATACTTTAAGAAAGTATAAGGTAATAATTTAATAGATGCAGGACAGAAAGAATAGAGAAAAACATGAGTGTCAGCCACAACTTCAACTTTTAATATAGCACATAAATACTAACGCATATAGAATGGAAGATGGGAAAGCCAAAAAGAAGATCATAATGATAGTATCATGAATATAATTAATTAAATATAAAGCTAACCTCTACTAATAACCAAAAATACTATTTAAGATAGAGAAAAAAAATACCTCTTCACCAATCATGACCATATCAAGACTTATCAAACTTCCTCCCTTTTTAGAAACGCGAACCTTGATTTCCAAATAGTTTTAGTATAATTATGTTCATGGAGAAAAAGAATAAGATCTGACATATAGATATACGGAAAAAAAAATTATGTATACAATAAATATTCTAGGAATAAAATAATTAGTCAATTGCATAATACCTCTGCAATCTGGATGACAAACTTTCATTTGATTTTTCATGTAATGCCATCATGGAATGCTATAGGTTCAAAACAATAGATATGAATTTTTTTTATCTTTTCAATTTTTAAAATATGATTTTGAAAGACATAATTACTATTGTCACATATAATACGCTATTTTTATAGTTATTTTTATATGTATTTAAAATAAAGAATAAATAATACCTTATTGTTCATCTAAATAAATATATTTTCATAAGTTGTAAAACTATATTGTATATGGATCTTATTTCGAAGCATATTTCGAGCACTCTCCGATGGTAAAAAGAATTACTTTATTGCGAATTATGTAGCAAAAGTTATATTCAATTTACATAGTATGATAATTTAGGTTATTTATTTAAAATCAGACTGTAATCTTCACTTATCCAAAACACCTTATATGTATTTATATTTATGTTGATCACTATTTTCTTAAAAAAATAAAAATTAAAAAGAATGACATGGCATGCTTAGGTGGAGCTCTTTATAATATTCTAAGGTTGTTTTATTTAAATCAAACTCTAATTTTCACATAATCCAAAACTCTAATATATATATATGTAATTTTATCGCTATAGATTTTAGTTTTCGTTGTAACAACAAAGTTTCCTTAATAAATTTTGTTGCAATACTATATTGTTTAGGTTTAGCTGAGTAAGGTTGAGGTTTTAAAAGATATATATATATATATATATATATATATATATATATATATATATATATATATATATATATATATATATATATATATATATATATATATATATATATATATATATATATGTTTAATCTCCGTAAATTAGACCTATAATCAAATGTTATAATAACATATAATGCACTATACTTAATACTTATAGCTATTATTATATTTATCTAAAATAAAGACTAAATAATATCTTACAATTCATCTAATTTAATATATTTTCATGAGTTGTAAAACTATATTGTAAATGGATCTTATTTTGAAGCATATTTCAAGCACTCTCCAATAGTAAAAAAAAACTATAATGTTTTGAATTAGGTAGCAAAAGTTAAAATCAATTTACATAATACAATAATTCAGGTTGTTTATGCAAAACGAAACTCTAATTTCCCCCTATCCAAAACTCTTTTATGTATTTAAATATATGTAGAATTCTATTTTTTCAAATATTTAAAATAAAAACTATTTGACATGACAATCCTAAGTGGCGCTCTCTATGTCACAAATTGTAGAACTATATTGTAAATGGATCTTATTTCGAAGCATATTTCGAGCACTATCCAATGGTACAAAAATTATAATATTCTGAATTAGGTAGCAAAAGTTATGCACAATTTACATAATATAATAATTTAGGTTGTTTATTCAAAATAAAACTCTAATATTCGATTATCCAAGACTCCTTATACGTATTTAAATCTATGTAGAACTCAATTTTTTTTCAAAAATAAAATAAAAATTAATGACATGGCAATCCTACGTGGCGCTCTATATTTCATAAGTTGTAGAGTTATATTGTAGATGGATCTTATTTCAAAGCATATTTCGAAGCACTATCCAATCTGGTACAAAAATTATAATATTCCGAATTACGTAGTAAAGTTATACACAATTTAAATAATGTAATAATTTAGGTTGTTCATTCAAAATCAAACTCTAATTTTCGCTTATCCAAAACTCTTTATATATATGTATGTAAATCTATGTAGAAATCTATTTTTGTAAAAGATAAAAATAAAATTTGATGACGCAAGAATCCTACGCGCGCACTCACATGGCCCGAAATTTGAGGAGCTCCCTATCTTCCCGAAAAGTTCCTCCTTTATATATATATATTGATTGATTATAACTTTTGTTACATATTAAAAAAATACACAATCTCGTTTGAGATTTGCATAATACTAATAATCATTAATTAAAAATTTGACTACATTACTAATATCAATCATGATTTTGTGAATTTCCTTTAGCAAACATCAATTCTTCATACAAGGCTCCCGTAAAAAAAAAAAGAGGAAGAAAACTTATAACGCTAGTTTCTATGAAACCCGCCAATGTTGCTGGCCGCCTGGCCCCGCTTAGCTCCTTGCACAAAACTTCAACATTCCTCAAACTCCCAAACCATTTCCCAACTTTCCAAGATTCTTTCCTTCCAGTTCATTTCTTCTCTTTTCTCCCTCTTTTTTTTTGGACCCTTTAATTCCTCCTTCTCCGACCACATTAAAACTTCCCTTCCTCTCTCTCTCTCTCTCTCTCCTCCCAATTTCTTCTGCGATCACACGTTTGAAGCAACGACAACGACTTCTCTATTTCTGCATCACTGCGCTTAGTCCCTCATTGACACCGTTAAAGTTTATGACTTTCTGGGTTTCCGCCATTAAGGTAAAACCCCTTCACGAATTTCATCTCTTTTTTTTTCTCAACATATTTGGTGGGCAAAGCAATCACTATTTCTGTGTTTTCACCTTCCTTTTTCATCCTTCATTGCTTCTATAATTGCTACTCTTTGATCTGATTCTCTCTCCTCTATCTTTCAATCTACACAATATTAGGCAAATTTCTGACCTGATTTCGGTTATTTTGATGTTTAATTGAAAAGGGTATCCTCCAAATTTGAGGATTAAGTTGTGGGGAATAGGTAGGGAGGGGTGCCCAGATCTGTTTTGGATCGTCCCTTCCTATGGCATATAAATTGGTCTTTTTAGGGTTTCTAAAATCCCTTTTAATCTTCCTTATAGTTTTGAATCTCTGCTGTATTTCTGATTCTTCTGATTCAAAATGTTCGAATGACACCTCTTTGGCTGGTTTAAAGTCTGAATTTGTAATGCTGCAACATCAATTGAGAGGTGTTTTTACAGTAGTTGACAATTGTTCTTTTAGGGTTAGTGAATTTGATATGCTACCTGGGTCTGATCATGTGCAATGGTGGGGTGCTGTAGGTGATAATTTTGTTAATTTAACAAATGGGTTTATCATTTCTGATGAAAATTTGAGTAGGGCTTATAAAAATGACAGCTTTGTTGTTCATTTGAGGAGTAATGTTAGTTGGGATCAGATACAAGTAGTTGCTGTTTGGGATTCTCCCACGGCGTCTGATTTTGGGCATGTTGTGCTTCCTAACTTGGTTAATGGGTCGGAGATTTCGGCCCCAGCACCTGCACCAGAGAGTGATAGTAGTAGTAATGCAACAAATGTTAAGAGGTTGCATCATGAACAGCCTACAATGTTTGAGAACTGTAAGGTTTTGTCGTCTAAGTATAGGGTTCGATGGACTTTGAGAGAGGAGGAGAATCTAATTGATATAGGGCTGGAGGCAGTTACTGGGATTCAGAATTATATGGCGTTTGGGTGGGCAAATCCTAATACTTCTTCAGGGTACATGCTTCATGCTGGTGTTGCTGTTACAGGATTTACTGAGGAGGGTATGCCCTTTGTGGATGATTACTATATTACTGACTATAGTGAATGTTCGGTGGATGAGAATCATGTTGCTCGTGGTGTGTGTCCTGACTCATTGTATAATGGGTCCGATTCAGTTAATAATACAAGTTTAGTTTATGGACACCGAAAAGATGGTGTGTCTTTCATCCGCTACCAGCGACCACTAAAAGCAAATGACCCGAAGAATGATGTCCCAGTGAAGCACACGGAGAATGCCACCGTAATATGGGCATTGGGTAGAATAAAGCCACCAGATTACCTCCGACCTTATTCTCTTCCCCAGAATCATGGGGGACCTCGGTTTGAGAGCTATGGATTTTTGTCCCTGAATGTCTCAGAGCATATAAATGATTGTATGGGGCCTCTTGATGCAGAGGACAAGGAAGATCAAGATCTTGTTATTGCAGATGCTAATACACCACTTGTTGTTACTTCTGGTACTGCTTTGCGTTACCCAAATCCCCCAAATCCCTCAAAGGTTCTCTTCATCAACAAGAAAGAAGCTCCAGTGTTGAGATTGGAGAGAGGTGTTCCTGTGAAGTTCTCGGTGCAAGCTGGGCATGATGTTCCGTTTTACATAACTTCTGACCCTTTAGGTGGAAATGCAACTGAGAGGAATATTTCGGAGACTATATATGCTGGTGGAGCTGAACTTGAAGGAGTTCCAGCAAGTCCAAAGGAATTAGTTTGGACACCACACAGGAATACTCCAGATCTAGTTTACTATCAATCAGCATATGAGCAAAAAATGGGTTGGAAGGTTCAAGTGGTTGATGGGGGTTTATCAGACATGTATAACAACAGTGTCGTTTTGGATGACCAGCAAGTTAATTTCTTTTGGACATTGTCTGAAAATTCGATTTCTATTGCAGCTCGGGGTGAGAGAAAAAGTGGATATCTTGCCATAGGCTTTGGTAACGAAATGGTGCATAGTTTTGCTTATGTGGGTTGGTTTGACGATGATGGGAAGGGCCATGTTGATACATATTGGATTGATGGCACAGGAGCCTCTGATGTCCACCCAACAAAGGAGAATCTCACATATGTTAGATGCAAGTCTGAGAATGGTGTCATTACTTTGGAGTTTACCCGTCCCCTTAATCCTTCATGCCCTAAGAAGGATGAAAGGCCTGAATGCAACAACATAATAGATGCTACTTCTCCTCTGAAAGTCATATGGGCAATGGGTGCTACATGGTCCAATGACCATTTGACCGAGAAAAATATGCATTCTGCTCATAGCAGTCGCCCTCTCAGGGTGATGCTCAACCGCGGTTCAGCAGAAGTTGAGCAGGACTTGAGACCCGTGTTAGCTGTCCATGGATTTATGATGTTTCTTGCGTGGGGAATTTTGCTTCCTGCTGGGGTACTAACTGCAAGATATCTTAAACATGTGAAAGGCGATGGTTGGTATCAAATCCATGTCTATTTGCAATATTCAGGGTTGGTGATTGTACTGCTTGGATTTCTCTTTGCTGTTGCCGAGCTCAAAGGCTTGTTTATGACCTCCATTCATGTGAAGCTTGGAATGGCTGCTATAGTTTTGGCCTGCTCTCAGCCCATTAATGCATCACTAAGGCCAAAGAAAACATCCAATGGCGAGGTTCCTCCTTTAAAAAGGGTAATATGGGAATACTCTCATGTAATTATCGGCAGATCAGCCATTATCATAGGTATGGCTGCTCTTTTGACAGGAATGAAACATTTAGGAGAGAGGTATGAAGAGGATGTCAGAAGGCTTACGTGGGCTCTGATATGCTGGTTTTTGTTTGGTGGGGTGACCATCCTATATTTGGAGTATCGGGAAAAGCAACATGGTGATAGAAGCTCGGGAAGAGGCAAGTGGGTTCTGGGTAATGAAGAAGATGATACTGCTGATCTCTTGAGCCCTACTGGCACATATGCTGAGAAAGAGGCTCATCTGTCAGACAGAATGGAAGTGCAACTGGAGCCCTTGAACAGATAGCTATTAAGAAACCTGATTTTTTTCATGTTTATACAAACTTGTAAACAATTTTGCCAGCTATGTCAAACAAAAAGGGAAAAAAAAAGGAAAGCTACTTTGTGATATAGGACCATAGATGGAGATAGCAAGTAGCAACTCCATTTGGAGTTGAAAAAGGAGTTTTACTTGTTAAATGCTCATGGTGTATACTTGTTTTGATTTCTGTTCTGTATACTTAGCTCATTTTCAATGCATAGAAAAATTCACTTGCTCTACTTTTCTACTGGAATTTGCACTTCTACGCATCTGTTATCTCAGAAGGATAGACATTTCTGCATATCTAGGCTTAAATCATTTCAGCTGGTAGTCTGGTACATATTTGGCAGAGCATTTAGTCCTGTTTCTGAAACTAAACAGTCAAGCAGGGACAGTTGCGATGGTCTTGAATCTTGATCAGGTCTGTGTATCTCCATTTACGTGTTCTAATTTGCCACTTGTGCTCTGATTGATTATAGAGGGACTCACATATATTCTTGGGACCTTTCAGTATTTGATTTCATTATGCACCTCTTTTCAGTATGCATGTCGAGCTCAGTAGAATTTGGTAGATGTAGATTACACTCAATGTAATATCTAGTTTGGAAGGGTTTGAGTTTGTGATTGGGCATTGAATACTGATCATCTTTAGACTATAGAGATAAATCTTTGTATAGTGAGGAAATATAAGAGTAATATTAGCAAGTTTGCTGAGATATTGGAGGTGGAAAGAATCAGATTTTTGGGATTGATAGTTTGCTCATTTGCTGTTACATTTATGAATAGTACAAGTATCACATTAGCTTAGAAGGGCATTTTTAATTATCAGTGTATTTGTTCCAACATTTGTTTGCATATGTTACCCGGACTATTGTAATCGTGTTAAAACACAGAGATGTGTCCTAGTGTCGAACACAAATATTTTATGAAATTTTTTGTGATTTGGTTCATAATGAAGTGCCAACAGTTCATATCCATGACGGAGTCTCGGAAACTGTCTACATGTTAGTTATACCCCTAAATGCATCTCTTTTTCCTCTAGGTAGGGGAATATCTGTAGCTAGAGATATTCAAGCTGGACCAATGCAGAATGCAGAATGCAGGAGTGTTTATGTGTTTGTATATACATCAAAGTTCTATGATGTCTGGATTATTACCAACTTATAAATATGCATACACAAATATTATGGGGAAATTTATTAGTCGATGATTTTGTATTGGAATGTTATCTTTTCTTACTGAAGTGGTGTATATTGGTTCGCTGTTTGTTTTTGTTCAACACAAAGTAAAATTTTAGTAAGGCATCCCATTCCTCCTCAGCCTGCACTACTTTGACTCTTTTGTTCATTCCTCGAACACAATTTAGGTTCAGATTAGATAGTTTTCATTCTTGAAAACAAAATTCAATCTTAGATACAAAAACTTGATCAAATCTTGGATCTAGAGGTCACTGTCATTGACTCATTGCATCCGCCAATAATAAGCAAAGCAGCCAAAGTTCCTTTTGTGAATTGTGATTGCTCAGTTCATAGCATGAAGGGGTAGGCACGAGTAATGCAAACCACCTCCAATTTTATCATTCTTGTGTCTCTTTCAAGCTTCATCCATTTTATTTATCAAATGCAAGTATTTGTGTCATTTTAATTTATCAAAAAAAAAAAAAGTAGGACATGAATGACATCTCAATACTATAAACCAATTTTTGAGCGGTTGAGTAGTCTGGTGTCCACGTAAAAATACTAAAATACCTTCACTTATATAATAATTAAATTAATTTAAAAAATGAGCAAACATTATTTAATCAACGGATTTCTCTACAAATAATCATAATTATTTAATATTTGCTAAATATAAATTAAGTCAATTGTTTTCTAGAGGAACTTTCTGAACAATTTTTTTTTACCTATTATATGAGGTTATTAGATATAATAATACAATTTTACCTTATGATTTACTTTCATATGCATTGCGTGTATATACAACTAGTTATTAATAATTATAACTTTATTATCATACATTTTGGGGAACGGATTACCACTTCTTCCTAATGGCAAACATACATTACCATTGTCCTACTGATTTCGTTTGCAATTTTTGCACATCAACAATCTGTGTTAGAGCCAACTATGTACATAATTATACTATTATTAAATTTCCATGATAATTTGACCACACCTCCATATTTTGAACTTTCGAAGTCAAGCATGAATTTTCATGGCCTTAAGTAACTTGTTCGAAAGAATAGAAGTTTCTTGTGGTTAGGGGTGGCATTAATAGTGCTATAGGTAACGATTTTTAATTGCTGAAAATGAGCTAGGTAGGAAGATGAAGGGAAAAGGAATACGATTTATTATGAAAATCTATCGAAAATTATCTTTCGGTTTTTGTGGGGAATCATCTTATAGAAAAAACTTGTCACAAAACCATATTTTATAAATTGTTTTTTGCGAGACAATCATGACGTCGATCATTTACTTCCATTTTCAGACATTGACTCACACACATAATAGTGTTAATCGAGTGAGTCGATCACGAGCAGAGGATTGCTTGACTCGTGCTCGCTAAGTTTCGAGTTGAGTCGAGTTGCTCATGAGCATATCGTTTAAAGTTTCGGTTCACCTTGAATTCTAGGTATCTGCTTAGTATATCTTCTTTTCTTTACAATTTTTTTCCTTTTATACTAGATCAATTTATTTTTATTGAGTCTTAATGTATTTCTTTATTTCAAAGAGAAATTGATTGAAAACAATTGAGTTGCGTGCAAGGTTATCGAGTTTCGAGTTCAACCGAGCGAGTTCGAACTTTAACTGAGTTGAGTTCGAGCTGCTCAACTCGATTAGCACTCCTACTGATCGACACACATATCTCATGATTTCTTTCCTATTTCACCTTTGGATTTCTTTCCTTTTAGCCTCAAATTTCCACTATTTTCATATTCTTCATCTCTTTTACATCTTTGGATCTCTTCCTTTAGAGGGGGAATGTGGGGGAAAAGAAAAGAAATTTGGAGGTTAGTGAAGTTCGCATGCAAGTCAACACCGAAAAATGGAAGTCAATGTCGAAATCTGACGACAGATTTCATCTCAATATAAAAGATTCACAAAAGGTGGTTTCATACCAAAATTTTCTTATAAGGTGATTTCTCAAAAAAGCTGACATTTAAAAGGTGGTTTCAGATATATTTTCCAATATATTAAGATACAATTCTGGCAAGAGAAGATCAGTTGGATTGTCAGATGTGTTGGGATGAGTGGTTGTGTGGGGTCGAGGTTATGGGTACGGGTAGAGGTGAATAGTATTGTACTACTGTTCGTGTTGTCTTGAAGGACTAAAGTATATAGGGACTATTGGTGGTGGCTTAGTAGGAGTTGAATTGATATCAAAGAGTCTTCTTTTAAGTTCCTTTGAATATCGTTTTAAAAAAATTATGCTTATATTTTGTTTTTTACAACCATTTTTGATTGGCTATTACCTATATTAATTATAAAAATTATATACTATGTATAAGTATCTCCCTTACAAATGTTAAGCTCTTAAAATAGGCTTTGCCTCGTCACTTTTTTATTGAATGAGAATACCAATCTAATCTTCCAATGTGCTCTTCCTCCTACTGTATTCTATGCTCTTAATTAATTTATGAAAAGTATAGTAGACAATATAATAAATCTTCTTATGGAGTGCCCCCACAGTTTACGGGGGAAGGTGTTAAAACTGGGGTTAGAGCTTGCATTCCAGCTGCACTGTAGCGGGGGAATTAACGACTCAGGACAATGGCTTGCCACAACACCTTAGGTTCTTTTTTTGGGGTGTATATATAAGTTAATCTCTCATGCATATATTTATTATACTTCCAACACTATTTACTGGTAATAATAATATCCACAACGCACATGACTTACATAACTAAGGTATTTGGACAATGAGATTCTCTCTCTCTTTGCCACTTTGTAAGTTGCATAGAATTACTATCTCGTAAATTACAATTGTTATAGAAGAAAATATGGAATGCATTGATTTAAAGGTTGCTTATTCACCGGCTCTTCCAATCTCATGTCTTTTTTTTTTTTGCCGAGAATAGCTCATTATTTTGTAGAGCAACTTAATACGCATATAAAGTTGCACTACACACTACAATTAATTTCACCACTATTAGGGCAAATGATCAATTTGTTAGGTTTTGAATTAATAAATGCAAAATTTGGGAAAATATTTCATTTCAAGACCTCCCATTAAGGTATGCATATTAATCATGAACCATAAAGGGAGAATTGATTTATAACTTTGATGAGAAATTGTATTAGCTTTCCGTAGATCTCAAGTGAGAATGCTCTTTAGTAAGCCCATATTCAAAACATGTCACTTGTTTGTTAGAATAAGTTTTCAAGTATAGTTCTTTGAATGAAGGGAAGGAAGGGCAAAATTTTGTACTAGGTATTTTAGCTATTAGGCTTAGGGTTTGATGAGAAGATTTTCTCAGGTAGCAAGTAATCTAAAGAGCCAAAACTTATAATGTCACCTTTCCATATGGCCTTTGCTTCCCTTTAGATAGTTTTCATCAAATCTATTTTCCTAACCCTAGTCCAACTAGGATTTCGAAACTTATCTTCCTTACACTTTGATTCAACTACTTAGTGCGTGAGCGTGACTATGGGTTCAATTAGTATTAGCAACAAGCCCAATGGATAAATTGACTTACAAAGTAGTAATAGGTTCATAGTAAAATATTATAGTTACCTAAAATGTAAATGAGTTTACATGATATAAAAAACATTATCGTGTAATACATTGTTAGAATTATCTCAATGTAAAATTTAATAGATGTAGCAAGTAGCACAAAGTAGCTTGGAAGAGATTTTTAGTACTTGGTATTAGACATTTGTTTGTACATGTTATTCGGACTACGATACTTTGTGACAAACATGGTTAGGAGTCACACTCTAATGCACAAACATCGTATGAAGACATTTGTGACTTGGTTCATAATGATTAATGAAGTGCCAAGTGTTTATATCTGTGTTGGAGTTTTGAAAAATTGTCTTCATGTATGTCGTCTCGTGTCTTTCTGAGTTATTTGAAACTTTACCTGAATATGCAATAACGACAATATATAAAAGCACCTGATAGTTTACTTATGACTCGTATGTTCTATGTAATTTACTTACAGTGTTTTAAAGAATATGGAGGCTTTGTAGAAAGAACATGTAAATGTAAAAAAGAATCGTTATGTTATAACATTTTACTTATTTACTCTTAATTAAATAATCGTCCGTTCATAAGAACATGAAAATATCAGCGAAAGAACATGCGAAAAAGAACCTATGTTATTTTTTTGAATATATTTATACATGTTTATTCAAAATCATAATGCTCATTACAGTCTCACATTATGATTGTAGAAAAATAGGGTAAGTTCAGATTAGTTCCCAATTACTTTTCTTTCTTTTGGTTTAGACATAGCCACAAAAGCGAATGATATAATCCCAAATCTTAAACACTAGTACATCCCAAGACTTTAATCAACTAAACTAGTTTAAAACCACAATAAGTCTAAATAATTGCATACACCCCAAACCACTTTACCAAATAAGATAACTAAACATAGCCTAACCCTTATTTACAAATTACAACATTGTTTCCCTCAATACATTTCACCCATTTCACCTTTCCATCTCAAAAGTTGACAAACTATAACCCACAATCTCGGATTTCCTCATTTTCCACCTTCAATTTACCTTTCCCTAATTCGAGGAACAGGCAGACAACAGTGATACTAAAGGATTGCGCGCAAATTAAACTTCTTCGACGAGATCGGAAACCTGGGTCTTCCAAATTGTCGAAGGTTTGTTTTTGGAGTAATTTTTACTATAAAGTTTAATTTTGATTCTCACCCAAATCTTTAGCAAGAATTCAACTTCTTTCTTTTAATTTTTAATTTTTACAGTGGTATGCGAATTGTTTCTTGCAGATTTTTTGGGTTTAGTTGAACCCACTGAAACCCTCTTCAATACTCCACTGAATGTACTAACTGAGAACTGGGTTTTTGCGAATTTAATGGAAAAATGTGATAATGGAGTTTTTTGTTTTTTCAGAGAATGAGTAGCTTGGTTGAGAGGCTTCGTGTAAGGTCAGAGAGAAGACCTGTGTACAACTTAGATGCATCAGATGATGAAGCAGATATTAAAAATGCAAAATCTGGTCTTTCTTCAGAAAAACCTGAGAGGATTGTCAGAGAAGATACGGTCTGTCACACTTGATAATGTGTTTCGGCTTTATTTCTTCGTCTCGAATTTTTAAATGTTGTTGATTTTGAGTTTAAGATTGTACTGTTTTATGTAGAATAGGTTGAAATTGGTGATTGATAATAGGTGGTTATACTATATTGCTTTTATACAGTGTTTTGTTTATACAGTAGGGTTTAGGTGAGGCGGACTTAGGATAACTTATAAGGCTTAAGAAATACCCTTAAAGTTGTGAGGAGAGTGACCCCCTAAAGTAGATCAATCTTGGTGATGGATATAAGATTTTGTGGTGTTTATGATATATTAGTGCTTTAACGGCTTGCAGAAAGATGATTCATGCCAATCATGCGGAGGAAGTGGAGATCTGCTCGAGTGTGAAACTTGTACTTATCGTTATCATCCAAAGTGCTTAGTGCCGCCAGTGAAAGAACCCTCCCCTACTGGTTGGAACTGTCCTGAATGTGTATGTTTCTGGGTACAATTGAGTTACTTGTTTTAACTTTTAAATGTCTCTTTTGTTGAATGAATAATTTGAAATATTATTGACCTTGTAGGTTAGCCCTCTTAATGAGATTGAGAAAATACTAGATTATGAATCGCGGCCTACTGCAGCTGAGGATGGTGATGCCTCCTCGCTGGGTTCGAAGCAAATGTTTGTGAAGCAATATCTTGTAAAGTGGAAGGGTTTTTCCTACCTGCATTGCACATGGTAGTCATATATATATATATATTATTCCTTTTTTCTTTGCTGCTCATTGCTATGTTTGACTTCTGGAACTGATCTCACGTAAGGTCGTGTTACTCTACATTGCAGGGTGCCTGAGAAAGAGTTTATAAAAGCCTATAGAACCCTTCCTCGTCTCAAGACCAAAGTCAATAATTTCCATCGGCAACAGTCATCAGTTAACAACTCCGAAGATGATTATGTTGCTATTCGATCGGAATGGACAACTATTGATCGGATCCTTGCTTGCAGGTTTACTTTTTGAAAGAGTTGTATTTCTAGTTAATAGTGATGAAGATAACTTTATGCTCTTCAATTTCCTCAAATATTTCAAAGCCATTTGCTCTATTGTTATTGTTCTATAGGCTTGGGAAGTGCCGTTGTCATGTGGTCATCTGCCCTATAGGGTTTATGAGAGTGTACTTCGTTTGGTGCCTCATCTCTCTCTCTCGTTTTTTTAGTCTATGAAGTTATAGACATGAACCTAAATCTCAGGGCTTTTGCTCGATCTAGTAATATTTTATGCGCTTTTGAGTCAGGTTTCCGCAACTAGATAATGATAATATCCCGCATTTGAAAGTGAAATATGTTGCCTGAAAATCCTTCTAATAATTCCGATTCCTCATCTTCCAATATCTTAATAACTGTTTAATTACAAAAGATGTTATAATATCCTGCGTTTGAAAGTGAAATATATTAGCCTTTTTTAATTACAAAAGATTCTCCCGCCACAATTTGGAGTTGTTTGTTATAATGATTTCTAAAGCAATTATGGTTTATGGTTTCTTTCCAGTTTGTGCTGACATGATTGATTTGAAATTCCAATTCTGTTGTGTAAGTTGCCATTTCTGGTCAATTGTCATACTATATTATGGAAAAAAGACGTTTTATAGTTTTGTGCGGACTTCTTGTGCTCCTATTACTTGTACTTTTTACTTTCTTTTTCCTGTTTTATAATTTACTTTTATCTTTAAAACATGATTTTATCTTGATTTATCATTCTGAGGTTGTCTTCTGATTTCTGCAGAGGAGACGATGAAAAGGAGTATTTTGTAAAGTGGAAAGAACTCCAATATGATGAGTGTTCTTGGGAATTTGAGTCGGATATATCTACTTTTCAGCCTGAAATTGAAAGATTTAAGAGAATACAATCTAGGCGTCGTAGACATTCTAATAAGCTGAAAAATATCCAACGTGATGCAACAGAATCCCATAAGAAATTGAAAGAATTTCAGCAATATGAACAGAGTCCTGAATTTCTATCTGGAGGTATATCACAGATTTTTTTTTTTAAATTTTTTTCACCCATTTTTATGTGTCAAATGTCAATTTCATTGCAAACTTCCGTTTATTAACGCCTTTTACGGCTTTCATTGAATTGAACTCTAAAGCTTGATTTTGCATAAATTGAAGGCTCACTGCATCCTTATCAGCTCGAAGGGCTGAACTTTTTGCGCTTTTCGTGGTCCAAACAGACGCATGTGATACTTGCTGATGAAATGGGTCTTGGTAAGTTATCGTGATTCTGTACTGTTTGTATGTGTGTGTGTGTTCTCCCCCCTAAATATATGAAATTTTTCGAGGGTTGCAGGCAAGACTATTCAGAGCATTGCTTTCTTGGCATCTCTTTTCGAAGAAGGAGTTTATCCCCATTTAGTGGTGGCACCATTGTCAACGCTGCGCAATTGGGAACGTGAATTTGCACTTTGGGCACCACAAATGAATGTTGTATGTATTCTCAACTTTAGGGAATGAGCGTTGGAGCAAATGTTAATTTGATATTGAGTCTGATCCCCTGGGCAATATCCTGGAGTTTGAACGTATGGCCCGGGTCTGGGTAGTACAAGACTTCTGTCCCATGTGGCATGTATGTCTCATCATTCGTCATATGTACACACTCGTATTGGCACATGATCATGTGAGATAAATCACTATTAGTTTAAGATTGATAAGGTGGCAATATGCGATAGGGGCACAAGAATTGACACGCTCCTCCGTATTAATCGATACACCTCCTAATTTCATTCGCTCCACTTTTGTTGATACACTTCCTAAAATGGTATGGTCCCACCAATTTTTATATTATTTCTCTCTCTTGATGGAAACCCAACAAGAATAAAGAAACATCATCCCACACTCCTACTCCAAAAAGTTAGGCCCCACATTCCACTAATTACAAGAAAAATACCCACTACTAACTACCAACAATAAAATAAAGAAGTCAAATAAAGCTCCTAAAATTTTGTGCCGATCATACTGTATCGGTTGATGTGGGACGGAGGGAGTATAATTTGGATTTGTTTGGGGGATTGGACAATGTGGCTTTTCTTCTTTTTCAAGCCTTATTTAGAGAATAGAGAAATAATCTTGAATTTTTTCCCCTTTGGTAGAATAGACTAATAGAGTTCATTGTGCTTATTGAATGTTAATAAATGCAGATTATGTATGTTGGTTCTTCACAAGCTCGCAGTGTTATACGTGAATATGAATTTTACTATCCTAAAAAGTCTGTCTCTTCAAAGCTCAAGAAAAAGAAATCAGGTCAGATCTCCAGTGAAAGCAAACAGGACAGGATTAAATTTGATGTCCTCCTCACCTCATATGAAATGATCAACCTAGATTCTGCATCTTTGAAGCCAATTAAATGGGAGTGTATGGTAATAGCCACTTCTCCTGCCGCTGCAGTTCAGCTTTTAAATCCTATGTGATTTCTTTATGTAGAGGCAGATTATAGGTAAAGGCTACTGCTTTCTTTTCTTTAAATTTGTCTTCGATTTCTCTGCAGATTGTGGATGAGGGTCACCGCCTCAAAAACAAGGATTCGAAACTATTTCTTATGTTGAAGCAGTATCATAGTAAACATCGTGTGCTTTTAACTGGAACACCTCTTCAGGTTTTATTATCTTATCCTAGCATCGGTGATTCGGTGCTGTGGGTGTACATTCGATTGGCCATTTTAGTATTTATTTCAAAGACGCAAGCACGTTTCCATTTTCACGTTGGTTCTTGTGATTTTGATTGCTTTCCGTAATTTGACTGTTGATATACTTGATTAAATTCCTATTAGGTGATGTAAGAAGTCTAATATAGTGTAAACATATATTGGTATTGATCATTCTTTTATTTGTGAGATAGTGGTTAGTTCTTCTCTCTTTTTCAATCATCTCTAGTTGTTCATAACTTGCATTTGTAAAGAAATGTTAGATAGCAAATTAGGTTACTTAATAAATAGTCAGCAGTAAGCGGTGCTGTGCCTGGAGATCTTGTTTTAGTTTGAATTTGTCTGGCCGCATCCATTTGGCATAATTGCTGTGTTTATCTATTTATTTCTCTTATGTGGGATATATTTGTACGCAATGTCTTGGCATTAATCATCTAGGAAAACAATGTTATATTGTACAAATAGAGCCAATTTGAATCTCTTCTATGACCATTTTAGTTCTATGCAAAGTTTCAGGGTTTTGGTGTTTTAAAGAGTAATGGTAGTTGTGGATAGGCTTTGCTATCTCTTCTTTCTCAATCATTATAGTTTTATGTACAAAGGTTTTATTGCCTGCAGAGTTTCTATGGTTATTTTCTTTTGACTGCTATATGGTGCTGTTAAAATATCATAATGCTAAGTTATTCCCAACGGTTAATTCCAATTTGTATTACTATTAGATGCGTATATGCTTAATATTTCATTGCTGGTGTTATGGTTTTACTGTGTGCGGATTCTCTAATCCCCCCCCGGCGAAGTGCAATCTGAAAGAGGTGATTTTGTACATGCAAGTGATATACTTTTGGGTTAATTTAACAACACTAGGTAGCTAATTCCATGCTTGCACTCATTCTTCTACGGCAAATTAGGTGACGATATTCCAGGTGTATTTTTTTCGTTGAGAGGAAGATTGTATGCCTATATTAGCTGTATGTTTCTGGCTGGTCATTTTCCATGTTGTTTGCTCTGATTGGACTGGCTTGTTTAATTTTCTCTCTATTTGCAACCATCCTTCTTATGATCTTTTGGTGACTTTTCAGAACAACCTTGATGAGCTTTTCATGCTGATGCACTTTCTTGATGCTGGCAAGGTCAGTCTTTCTATATGGAGCTTTGATAGTGTCTTTTTGCTATACTTTTCGGGTATATTACAAATATATCCTTGGGTCACCAGTAATTTATCTGTCCTTATATTGGAATCTGCAGTTTGGAAGCTTGGAGGAGTTCCAGGAAGAGTTTAGAGATATCAACCAGGAGGAGCAGATTTCACGGCTTCACAAGATGTTGGCTCCTCACCTTCTTAGAAGTACGAGTCTTGAAACTTTTCCTCCTGGTGCTTTGAGATATTTGGATCACCAATTTGTAGCTCATATCTGATCAGACCATCTGAAAATGCACTTGTGTTATTCTTTTAGTTTCATTGATTGCGTTGCTCTCTCTTCTTTTGTTCGATTAGCTAGTGCTTCATTGTCCTGAAGATATTCCCCCATATGTCTGTATGTGTTCATGTCTCACATCTTACATCTTATTTACAAATTTATGTTATTATATTTGTCGCCTTCTCCTATTCGTATATGTTTCCCTGTGGGGTTTATATCCACCGTGTTATTTCTCATGAGTTTATATCAGTGTTAGAAGATATGAATTGTTAGTTTGTTACACTAAATCAAAATGTGTTTAAATCATCTGAAAATATAATAGAATGGAAAATACGATTCTTTGTAAATTGAATTTTATTTATAATTTAGTTTTGCTTACTGATGTGTAGTTTTGGCCTTTGGCTTTGGTTCTTATTATTGGTTGACATCTTGTGCCTCTCCATTGTTATTCATTTATTTTCATTGATTCCGTTTTGCTTTTTACAGCCTTTTTATACAAAATTGTTTTGTTTCTGATACTCCAAGCTCTTTTCTTCAAGAAAAAAAGGGGAAAAACCATAAGAAAGCTATATATTTGGGGTCTTTGACTCCCTTCCTACTATTTTTTAATAGATGGATGGAGGGGTTGCATACTCTGATGGGACACAATTTCATCCATCCATATTTGATAGGTCTTGCCTGCAGATTTAACTTTGGCTGTCAATTTGATGTGATTCCAGGGGTGAAGAAAGATGTGTTGAAGGAGATGCCACCTAAGAAAGAACTCATTTTACGTGTTGAACTAAGTAGTAAGCAAAAGGAATACTATAAGGCAATTTTGACTCGTAACTATGAGCTTCTAACTCGTAAGGGTGGTGGGCAGGTGAGAGTACTTCTGTGTCATATATTCGCTTTTACAGACATCAAAGAGGATCTAATATGTGAGTGCTCCTCATTTGCTAGATTTCTCTTATCAATGTTGTTATGGAGTTGCGGAAGTTATGTTGTCATCCTTACATGTTGGAGGGTGTTGAGCCAGTTATACCAGATTCAAATGAGGCGTTCAAGTAATTTCTCATATTATAATTCTTAGTGCATCCTCTATCATGCTTTTGGCATCAGTTTGTTTCCTTTTGCATCATTTTTGTTAAGAGGCATAATAAAGTTTCTCCCCCCCCCCCCCCCCCAAAAAAAAAAAAAAATCCCCCCCCCCCCCCCTTTTAATGAGGATAAATTGCTGATTGGCTTTTCGCTTCTATATGACAGACAGCTTCTTGAATCTTCTGGAAAGCTGCAGTTATTGAACAAAATGATGGTGAAGCTCAAGGAGCAAGGGCACAGAGTTCTCATATATTCTCAATTTCAGAACATGCTGGACATACTTGAAGATTACATGACTTACAAGGTGTGAGAATTATTGTGTTCTGTAATTTTCTCTATTTATTACTCTTTATCTTGATTGGTGGAGCGTAAAGTTTGTTGTATATAGTTGGTAAATCATCTTTTCAGTAGGTCAAGACGTTTTTTGCATGATCTTATACTGTATAACCATGTTTCATGATTCTGTTTCCATGACTTCTCGTCTCTTGCAGTCTCGTTATCCTGTCTTTTCGTTTCTGCTCAATAAATTTGCTGATGTGGAAGTTCATAACTCTATGTGGCTCTTATACTGTAGTATTTACTTGATGTTCTGGTTCATACTCAATAACTTTTCGATCCAAGTCCCATATATTCCATACAATTAGTTAATGGCAATATTTGATGTAGTTCAGACTTCATTCCGTTTATCTAACCTGGCAATGAAACTGAATTTATGTTCCTTGTCTAGAAATGGCAATATGAACGTATTGATGGCAAGGTCAGCGGAGCTGAGAGACAAATTCG
The DNA here is from genome assembly GCA_947648045.1 of Beta corolliflora. Classification (NCBI taxonomy): domain Eukaryota; kingdom Viridiplantae; phylum Streptophyta; class Magnoliopsida; order Caryophyllales; family Amaranthaceae; genus Beta; species Beta corolliflora. Next base: position 369,712 of record CANSZD010001455.1, read on the forward strand.
CATAGATAGATTCAATGCCAAGAACTCTTCCAGATTTTGCTTTTTGCTATCCACAAGAGCGGGAGGTTTAGGGATAAACCTTGCAACGGCTGACACAGTTATCATCTATGACAGGTGACTGTTTAAATGTTTATCGCCTATGTTATTTAGACTTTTTATATTACCTCAGGTACCCGTGTCGAATGTCAAATGCTCGACCCTTTAACATGGATAGGATATGCACACTTTGACACTTTATTTTGGGCCAATTTTTTTACTGAATAGCCTAGTTGACACATGGACACATACCGTGTCCAACCCTGAGTCCAAGTAACACACTTTCTCCTTTTTAGCTGATTTCTCCAGTCCTGTTATGGTTTAAATTGCATAAATAATTTTGCAAGAATGCTTGGGATAGAATAATTCGTTCTGGCTTCTGTTTAAGACAGGTTTTGCTCTACTATAGCATTTCTTTAACAAGAGGATCAATTGAAGAAAGAATGATGCAGATGACTAAGAAGAAGATGGTATTGGAGCATCTAGTTGTTGGGAAGTTGAAGACTCAAAATATCAATCAGGCCCCCTCCCACCCCCTCACCTCACTTGCTTTAATCTGAAATATATAGTAGATGGAATTATTGATAATTTAGGTAGAATATTGTGGGAAAGACACCAAATATAATAGATCTCAGCTGTTCAGCCTCTCAGGTGTAGATTTCCTAACCTGTATATATAGTGTTAGAGATTCTACTGGAATTTACTGTGTATATATATGTATGTTCAATGTGTTAGAATCTTGGCTGAGTTCTGAGGTTAGAGACACTATATGGAGGAAATATCTTGATGGATTAAGGGAGTACGTTGATCAAGTGCATGCAAGTGAGCAGGACGGGCCTAGCCTAGCAATCTGATGCTAGCTTATTGGCTAGATGACTGTTGCTTAATGTAAATTACTTTCAATCAAGATCGAACCTCACTTCGATCACCTTACGCTGTTCAACTGAACTGTTCATTTTGTGCTCTCATCTGGCTGGAACCCAGTTCGAGATTTCTTTCACACATCCTAAAAAGTTTTCACCCCCTTCTATATTCTGGGTATGATGAGCTCAATGGATCATGGTCCATGGATGCTGCCATATCATTTTCAGAACTGGAGAATTGAGTGCCTTTCACCTGTACAAGAGAATAAGTGATAAATTGTGGTTTGAGAATAGTTAAACAATGTCTTATGCAGAGGGTGCGCAAAAGATTTTGTCTGCTTCTTTGGTCTGTGGTTATTAATGAGTATGCTGGATGAGGCTGGATTCTGTTGGGAGGTAGTAGTTATGGAACCAATAGGAGGAAAGCAGGTAAATCATCTTGATCCCATTTCAAATGATCAGTTTTTGTAA